>JARYGA010020110.1:0-106292 GCA_030545235.1 Helianthus tuberosus | reverse complement strand
CTTGGGAGGTTTAAAGGTGTTACTCTGCTTTAATAGCCCTGAGGAAGCGGAAGAGTTTCGGTATAGTAAAGTGGACGTATGGGAGAAATGGTTTTCTAGACTGTATCTTTGGGAGGGCATCCCGCCACTGTTCGAGCGTATTGCTTGGATCAAAGTCTTGGGTGTTCCGATCTCCTTATGGGATCGGCATGTGATAAATAAAATAGGCGAAAGATGTGGGCGTCTTTTAGTCAAGTCGGAAGCTGATTCAACTGATGGAAATATGGCGGAAGATCGTTTGGCCGTGTTGGTAAATACGGGTAACAGGATTGCAGCTGAATTTAAACTGATTTGGAAGGATCAGATTATCAGAGTTTGGGTTGAGGAAATTTCAGGAAAATGGAGTCCGGCTTTCTTGAATGAAGAATCTTCGGAGATGGGTTCTCCGGTGAAGGAATCGGAAAGTGACGGTTCCATATCCTCCGGGGAGATTGATTCGGATCAGTGCATGGGGGACTCTTCTGCCGATGTAGATAGTCTGTCAAGAGAGGCACTTGGGGATATGCATGAGACGCATGTTGTTTTAAATGACGGGAGAGAAAAGGTGGACAATGCTCCACAGAATGATTACTGGAACAAGGATAGAGATCATGTGAGCCCTACTGTATTTAATTGTGAAACTGAAGACCATGGTGAAAAGTCGGCTGCGCATGGGGAACAAGTAAGTGCTGCTGATTTGGCTGAGACTGTTGTTGCTGAACCCACTTCTGCAGCCCAAGATAAGTATTTTAATATAGAAGAGAGGCCCAGTTATGTTACCGTGAGACCCAGTGGGAGAAAACCTCTCAGTAAAAAGGGAGTGGCCCAGGCTTTGGATAACCCTGTTTTGAACGATCAAGGAAGCCCAGTTGATTCTGACCCCTTCAATATTGAGGATGTTATTAGGAAATTAGCAGATGAGAGTAGAGCAGAGCTTGAGTTAGGGCATGATGGCAGAGAGGATCTCGGTCCGCAGGAAATGGGTAATGGTCAAACAACACAATCAGTGGATGAGAACGTTGGTATGAATGGAATCCCAGGTGCAGATTCAGGTGGGGAAGAGACAGACTCTGTTGATTCGATTGACTTGAATACCCCCCCGCCTCCACCAAAATCCAGAATGGTGCAGGAGGGATCAGAGACTTACGATGTTTCAGGGATGAAGAGGGTTCCAGGTCTGGAGGAGGAAGTTGATTTAACCATCAGGGCTGGCTCACTGGTTGGGATGGGATTGGATGGTTTCCAAAATCAGGTTCTTGATTTGATTAAGGGGGATGGTGGCAACAATGTGGTCCCATGAATTTTTTGACCATTAATCTTAGGGGGGTTAGCGACTGTAGGAAGCCTGATTGGATTAAGGGCCTTAAGTCGACTCATGGAGTTCACTTTCTGGCTATCCAGGAGTCTAGATTAAACGAAGATTCTTGGTTTAACCTAAGTGTTTTTTGGGGGCGGTCCGCCTTTATTGCGGAACAGGTTTTCGCTGAAGGCAGGTCAGGAGGCATTGTCTCTATGTGGAATCCTGCTGTCTTCCACTATGACGATGTTGTAAAACACAGGTCCTTTCTTTTAATCTCTGGTTCTTTGGCCGCTACGGGTGATCGGATTAATATTGTGAACGTGTACGCTCCTAACGATCCGGTTAGTAGGAGGCGGCTTTGGGCGGAGCTGATTCAGGTCAGAGATTCTTTTTCCGGAATGTGGGTCATATTGGGCGACTTCAACGACGTTAGGTTTCCTGATGAGAGATTGAATTCTGATTTTGTTCCCTTGAACGCGTGGCATTTTAACTCGTTCATTCAGGTGGCTGACCTATACGAATTCCAAATGGGTGGACATAAATTTACTTACATGTCCGATTCGGGGGAGAAATTGAGTAAGCTTGACAGGTTCTTGGTTTGTCAACAATTCAGGGATAAGTGGCCGACGTCTTCCGTCACCGCTTTGTCCAGGTACGTCTCTGATCACAGCCCCGTTTTGTTGTCTACGACCCCATCGGACTTCGGTCATGTCCCTTTCCGGTTCTTTAACTCTTGGATGGGGATGCCGGGGTTCGAGGATTATGTTAAGGAGAAGTGCAGGTTGTTTAAATTTAATGGCTCAGCTGATGTGGGTCTGGCCACTAAGCTTAAATTCCTGAAAAATCGGATAAAGGAGTGGGTGGTGCTTGAAAAGAGAAAGGAGGCAGAGATGGTTGAGGAGGTAAAAATAGAGATTGGTAATTTGGAGGTTTTGGCCGAGTCTCGTATGTTGAACACGACTGAACTGGAGCGACGCATTCAGTGTAAGAACATCCTGAAGGAGCACGATAGATTAAAATCACTGGATTTAAAGCAGAAATCCCGGGTTCGATGGGCCTTAGAAGGGGACGAAAATTCGTCATTTTTTCATGGAATTATGAACGCTAATATCGCGAATAACAGGATTAATGGCATTATGGTAGGCGGGAACTGGGAAACGGCTCCTCCGGTTATTAAGGATATTGCCTTTGAATTTTTCTCAAATAAATTCAAGGAGCCCATGAATATCAGACCCTCGGTTTCGTGTCCGAATTTGGCAGCCTTATCCCAATCAGAAGCAGATGATCTGATTCGTCCTTTTACTCTTAAAGAGATTAAAGATGCGGTGTGGGACTGTGAAGGCGATCGGGCACCGGGCCCAGACGGGTTTAATTTTAAATTTCTGAGGAGGTTTTGGGGTAGCCTGGAAGGGGATTTCGTTGGATTTTTTGCTGAATTTTATAACAAGGCGGAACTCAATCCGGGGTGCTCGGCCTCGTTTTTGGCCCTTATTCCAAAGGTTAGTGACCCTATGTCTTTCGCGGACTTTCGTCCGATTAGCCTTGTGGGTTGCATACACAAAGTCTTGTCCAAAGTTTTAGTTAACAGATTAAAAGGGGTGGTTGGCAAGCTCGTTTCGGCCGAGCAATCCGCTTTTTTGACCAGAAGAAGTATCATAGATGGCCCTCTGATGCTAAATGAAATAGTTGGGGGGTTGAGAAAGGCTAAAAGGCGAGGAATGTGTTTTAAAGTCGATATTGATAAGGCATATGATTCAGTTAACTGGGTTTTTTTGGACTCGATACTGGCGCAAATGAATTTTCCGGGTTTATGGAGAAAGTGGGTTATGGCGCTCGTGACATCGGCTCGTGCTTCGGTCCTTGTTAACGGTTCCCCGACACAAGAGTTCTCTTGTCATCGGGGGCTTAGACAAGGGGACCCGATGTCCCCGTTCCTCTTCGTGTTGGCTATGGAAGCATTAACGGGTATTATGAAGCAAGCTTGTGCGGTTGGGTTGTATCAAGGGTTTAGATGTTCGAGTTCGGGGCCGGTCTTGTCTCATCTAATCTATGCCGATGACGTAGTTTTCTTGGGAGAATGGTCTACGGCTAACGTGGAGAATCTGAGACGGGTTCTTAGGGGTTTCTACTTGGTTTCCGGGCTTAGGGTGAATATGGCAAAGTGTTGTTTGTATGGCATAGGGGTGGACGAGCGCGAGCTTTTGGGTATGGCGAACCTTCTTAATTGTAAAGTGGGGACCTTTCCTTTTAAGTTCTTGGGTCTCCAGGTGGGAGCTAATATGAATTTATGTAAAAACTGGAAACCGGTTCTCGATACGGTTCGAAATAGGTTGACTTTATGGAAGGCGAAGACCCTTTCGTATGGGGGGAGGGTTACGCTAATTAAGTCCGTTTTGAATGCTCTTCCAACCTACTACCTTTCCCTTTACAGGGCTCCGGAGAGGGTTATAGAGGAATTGGATCGATTGAGACGGGTCTTTTTTTGGGGAGGCTCGGAGGAGAAAGCTAAGATGAATTGGGTCGCTTGGCAAAAGATTATCGCGCCGGTGGAATACGGAGGTTTGGGATTCGGGTCATTAAGAGACACAAACTCCTCTATGTTGGCTAAATGGTGGTGGAGGTTTAAGAGCGAACAAGATGGGCTTTGGAGACGGGTTGTGTGGGCATTACATCATAATAACCGGGCTTGGAATCCTATCCCTGCTAAACTCACCTTGGTTGGGCCATGGAAACACATTGCTAAAAATATTCAGGTTCTAAAGGTAGCTAACGTGGACGTTGATGGGCTCACCAAGGGTGTGGTTGGCAATGGGTCGGGGATTTTGTTTTGGCTAGATAGGTGGTGCCTTGAGACAACCTTGGCTGTGAGGTTTCCTGCCTTATTCCAGAATGAAAAAAACAAGTTTTGTTCAGTTGCGGATCGGGTTGAGCTGGTCGGTTTCGGGCTGCGATGGAGATGGGACTGGAAAAGATTATCGCTGAACGACTCTGAAGAAGAGGAGCGGCAACGGCTTATCAGATTGGTGAATGTGCCGCTGTTGTCAAATGAAGTCGACGGGTGGAATTGGGCAGCGGATGCTTCAGGAGTGTTCTCAGTTAGAAGTGTCAAAGAGTTGCTCCGCAATGCTCGCTATACCCTGCCTCCGCGTGTGTTCAGATGGAACGGTTGGGTCCCGAAGAAAGTTGGGTTCGTGGCTTGGCGTGCGGAGCTTGAGAGGCTGCCGACCAGATGCGCTCTGGCCCGGAGGAATATGTTCGTGGATTCGATCATGTGTCCGATGTGCGGGGATGCTCCGGAGACTGCAGAACATCTTTTTGCTGCCTGTGGTTTTATGCAGTCCGTGTGGTCGATAATATCTCAATGGTGCAGGTTGCCGAATGCGTTTGTTTTTAGTATCAAGGATGTGTTGGATATGGATGTGCATGCTACGGGATCGATAAAAGCTAAGAAGGCCTTGTATGCGATCATTCTAACTTCTTTATGGTGCGTTTGGAAATCCAGAAACGAAGCCGTGTTCGATCAAAAAAAACCCGTCAGTGCAGAAGACTGTTGCAGATATCAAGAGCTTGAGCTTTCTATGGGTCAAATCTAGGTCCAAAGAGTTGTCTTTAGAATGGGGAATTTGGAATAGTTTTAATATATGTAAGCTGGGATGGTAGTCTGCTGTTGGGGATGGCCTTCCTGTTTGTCTGTTTGGCTGCTGTTTTTGTTTTGGCTGGGCTAGTCTCTGTCTTGTCTTGTGCCTTTTAATAAAATTCTTCGTTGGCCTTTCAAAAAAAAAAAAGGACAACTGCACGTTAAGTCGTATCAGTGTCAGTAACAAGACTGATTGACGGGGGCATAGGTAGGGATACCCCACCATCAAATCAAACTGTCAGCCTCGAACATACAATATCTTTATCTTTTGATATTTTCCTGTTTCTTTCCTACTTCCCCTCAGACAAAACTTACAACTTTTTATCCACCCCCGCACGTCTATTTTATTATATTTATTCTCATTTTGCCTCCATCATGAAAAAAGATCACGTATTGTTTTACTCTATTTGTTAGAATTATCTTCAAACATACAATACCTGACTCAGTTTATACTTTTATTTATATTTATATTCTAGATTCCTTTAAAATGAATGGCTCATCAGATGAAGAAAAAAACCCTAAATATCCAAGGATGATAAACAGTTTGCACTTTGAAAAGATTTATGTATAACAAGTAATCATATATTTATTAGATAAAAAATATAATATATGTATAAATAACAGGTAAGTTCATACTGGCAAGCCTATTCAAGATCTGGGTCCGAAATTTAAGCTCGAGGCGACCTTTAGTAACTTGGAAGTAGCCCGACTCCTTTACACCCCTACTTCCTACTTAGACTATATGTTGTGATTTAACCAACACATCATTGGCCTTATCTAACCAACCATTGAACTGTCACATTGTGTCTAAGCTATAGTTTAAAAAACAAAAAAAAAGTGTAATTGTTTGATTTGGGGGGGGGGGGGGGGGGGGGGGGACCCCGTCTCATAATTCCATCATGGGCGTTAAAAGGGTAACACCTTACACCCCCTCTATTGGCGCCCCCTTTCATGGTTGCGTTTCGGTGTTTACTGCCTAAAGTTGATGTGGCATTGGCGCCGGTGGGTTTAACGTCCACAACGTGAAGTCTTACATCCATCACTAAGAGTGAGTCTTTACTCAAAAGACTTTTATGAGTAGTGCTAAACGTACTCCTTTCCTAAGCTTATACTGAATATACCTACTTCCCACCTACTAAATCAGTCATAGTACCGAATACGTTTGTTATATACATAGTGCCGGATACGTTTAGCCACACCCCCTTTTTATAAATAAATACAACTGAAAGCAGTCTCTCTAGAGGTAAGGTTGTCTACATCTACCATTCTCAGACACTACCTTAGTTTTGTTATTAGTGGGATTTGCTGAGTATGAGTATGACGACGACTGAATTTATTAGGCATGGGACAACATGGCATACGGTCAGACACCATGGGAATGGTTTACATACAATTATGCAAATGTAGAATAGCACGGGATTGGTGGCATAATGAGGTGGACCTAGCTAGCTACTACCACTATAACCTAAGAACAAGGCCCCACAAAACGACACGTCAGCAACAGGCAACAACTGGACGAATATACCGGGATTGAGTTGACAGGTATACAGAAGAAAACCACCACCACTACTGCACGGTTCATACCTAGGGTTCTTTTTGTGAAAGCTGCGAAAAGCACGCAGCGGAAAACACGGGAGTCCATGTGAACAAAAAATGTCCACCACACAGGCCATCCCTTCCCATGCATATATAAATAATTATGTATACATTTGGGGTTACAAATTTAGTTAATCTGTTTTATGTGATTGTTACAAATAATGTAACTATACACATATATTATATAATGTTTTTTTTTTTTTGAAAGATGAACTTCATTAACACAGCCGAACCCGAAAACCGGGACGGACAAAACACAACAAAACTTACATACTCACAAATTTACACCAATCCCTCCACTTAAAAACTCCTTTCTTCGCTCTATGTTTGAACCAAAAGAAACTAACAACCCTAATTTCGCTAAATATCTCTTCAACGCTGCTCTTTATGCCGTTGAACCTCAGCTTGTTTCTCGCCTTCCATAACATCCAGCAAGCCGTAAGCACTATACCATGGACAGCACTACGAAGCGACTGACCGATGGTACCCGCGTTGTGTAATTCAATTAAATCTCTAAAAGAGAAGATGAAAAATCTCGGAATGCGGCACCACAAGCTAATTTTCTCCCACACACCCAAAGCGATCGGACACGCAGTGAATATATGACTTACCGAATCGACATCATTGAGACAAAACTTGCACAAGTCATCGATCACCACCATACCTCTTTTACCGAGAGCTTCAACCGTTGGGATTCTATCCAGATCCGCTCACCACGCGAAAATGTTGCACTTTTTAGGAACCCATTTACACCACTTCATGACATAGCGATTGCTGAAATCACGCATTGACACGATGTGGTGCTTAACTGCAGCCACCGAGAACCCCTTCGATCCTCATCCCAACCAAGCCCATTTATCCGCTCCTGTGGAGATGCTGACCGAGTCCAAGGCCGACCCCAGTAACTGCCACTCAGCTAACTCCTCGCTGGACGCTGGATCATGCTTCCATAGCCACAGTCCCTCACCTTCCAGGCGGTCCCGAACACTGCACGTTTTCACCACTTCTAAACTGAACAGGGCCGGAAACTTAATCTTCAACGGGACATCAAACAACCATGGGTCCAGCCAAAAGAGAATCCTATCACCCCTCTTAACTATTCCTCTGAAAAAATTCCGAAGCGGAAGGCTGCCGCACAACGGACGATTAATAGTGGACACGATGTTGCTCCAAACCCCACTAAAAGCTTTTTTCAAAGGAAGAAAGTCCCAAGCCGAACCTCCGACATGAATAGCGTCGACCACTTTCACCCACAAACTGTCTTGCTCGTTTTTATACCTCCAACCCCATTTAGTTAGTAACGATAAGTTCACCTCTTTGAGATGTTGCAGCCCAAGGCCACCCATGTTAACCGGCGAGGCCACCCTATCCCACGCCACCCAATGAACCTTCTTAATTTCCGACGAACCTCCCCACAAAAATTTCCTGATCATAACTTCGAAGTCTTGCCATACCTTGACCGGGGCGCGGTACAAAGAAAAATAGTAGTTGGGAAGGTTTTCTAGGACAGAGCGGATCAATGTTACCCTACCACCGATTGAGAGCAACGAGGCTTTCCAGAGCGAAAGGCGCCTTTCAAGCACTTCAAAAACCGGTCTCCAGTTGGTGTACCGGTTCATGTTGGCACCCACGTATAAACCGAGGAACTTGAACGGGAAAGAATCGACCCTACACCCAACAGCCTCCGCCATTTCTTCAACCTCACCGGACTGCAACCCAACCCCAATCAGATTCGATTTGGATAAATTGATCCTGAGCCCAGAACAGAGACGAAAGCATCTCAAAATTCTAACCACCTGAAGGATGTTTTCTGGAGACCACTCTCCCAGAATCACCGCGTCGTCCGCATAAAGCAAATGTGAGACAATGGGGCCACCGTTCGGAAGAGAAACGCCCTTGATCAACTCCAAGTTACAAACTTTCCTTAACATACACGAGAGCGCTTCCATGGCGATGACGAAAAGGAAAGGAGATAGAGGATCACCTTGACGCATACCTTTAAAGCACTGAAATTCGAAGGTGGGGGAGCCGTTGACCAAGACAGAGGCCCTAGCCGAAGACAGAATCCCCTTAACCCAAGAGCACCACCTAACCGAAAAGCCCATCTGACTGAGAACATCAAGCACGAAATTCCAATTAGTATTGTCATACGCCTTCTCGAAATCCAACTTTAGAATAAAGAACCTTTTCTTGACTTTTTTGGACCAATTAAGAATTTCATTAATTATGAGAGGCCCATCCAAAATAAGCCGACCACTAATAAAGGCGGATTGGGTGGGCGAGATGATCGAGTCCAATACGCTTTTAAGCCTATTTGCCAGAACTTTCGAGATCACTTTGTTGATAATACCCACCAGGCTAATGGGCCGAAAGTCTCCTAAGTCTGTCGAGTCGGTCACCTTAGGGATCAACGCAATAAAGGAAGAACCACAGCCCGTCCTAATCGTCCCGCTTGAATAGAAGTCTTCCAAAATGTTGAAAAAATCGGACTCTAAAAGGTTCCAGAACCGCTTCACAAAACGAAAGTTCACCCCGTCCGGGCCCGGGGCCCGGTCATCACCACACTCGAAAACAGCGGCCTTAATTTCCTCTTTGCTGAAACGGGAGTCCAGCATCGAGGCTTCGACGTCCGAGATTTTTTTAATGTCAGCACAAACCAGCCTTGGACGGGTCCCACACTCTTCGACAAATCTTGATCTGAAAAACCTAAAAACCTCCTTTTTGACGAGCGAAGGCTAAGACACCCAAGCTCCATTTATCTCCAGGCCATGTAAAGCGTTGGAAGCTTTCCTGCAATTAACTGAAGCATGAAAAAATTTTGAATTTTCGTCTCCATCCTTGGCCCACTTTATCCTTGATCTTTGTCTAAGGTCACTGTTTTTCCGCTCCTCTTCCTCTCTAAGGATTTTCTTGCATTCCAAAAGGGACCATTCCTCTTCATCCGTGAGCTCCCTAGTCTCCATGGCTGCCTGAAAAATCTCCAGCTCCGATTGGGCCGAAGACACCTCTTCCGAACTTTTTTTAATCATCTCGTCCCTCCAAACTTTAAGATCAGCTCTAAGACCATTCAGCTTACGCATAAGACTAATATCCGGGGGGTCGTGAGTCCCAAGATCCTTTCCCAAAGCTGAGGTGACCGTCTCGTTAAAACCCGGTCGATCAAACCATGAGTCGAAAATCCTGAACGGCCTGGGCCCAAAGTTCACTAGAACAGTCTTTAAGATGATCGGATAATGGTCGGACAGAAAAGAGGGCACCGCTTCCACACTCGCCTCTGGCCATGAGTTGAAAAAGCCCAAATTAACAAGGAACCTGTCCAATTTACTCTGTTTCTTCCCATCGGCCGATGCGTAAGTATACTTTCTACCTTTCATATTGTACTCAAGTAAGCCCGCGTCATAAATAAAACTATTAAAGTTATTGGCACATGACTGCTTAAAGCCACAGTTTTTCTTTTCCTCACGAGAACGAACCGCATTGAAATCTCCAGTGACCACGCACAAACCCTCTACATCCGCAATGATCAAAGACAATTCATCCCACAATTGTTTTTTGGCCGGAACGCTCTGAGGAGCATAAACATTGATCAAATTCAACACCGACCCACAACCTGCCTGCTTACCCCTAATGAGAAGGAAGTGCCTATTCTTCAAAACACTGGACATCCGAAACAAGGCCGGATCCCACAGACAGCCCAACCGAATCAACACTCTCGAAACCAAAACTCTAATTACCCCAAAAACCCCTGACATCATCAGCAATCACCGAATCTTTTTTGGATTCTTGAAATGCCATAAAGCTGATGCCGTGTTTAGATTTCAAGTCCTTAACCCACCTCTGCTTTTCCAAACCCCCGAGACCACGAATATTTAATGATAAAAAATTCATA
The DNA here is from genome assembly GCA_030545235.1 of Helianthus tuberosus. Lineage (NCBI taxonomy): Eukaryota > Viridiplantae > Streptophyta > Magnoliopsida > Asterales > Asteraceae > Helianthus > Helianthus tuberosus. The sequence continues at coordinate 95,852 of JARYGA010020110.1, read as the reverse complement.
CAAATCCACGCAATTGATAAGGATAACTCCAGGGGGGAAGAATAGAAGGGTCCGGGGGGCGCCCGACCCCCCGAACTTTTCGTTCAGTAGTGTTATATATATATATGTAGTTTTCGTATAGAAATTTTTGGTTGTATACGTTTTCGACCCCCGGTTCTATAGAAATTTTTGAGTGCATACGTTTTCGCTCAGTAGTGTTATATACTATGTAGTTTTAGAATGTTTCACATCTAAGGTTAGATTCGTGACATTATATTCACATTTGCCAAACAAAATAATTTGATTTTAGAATAATTTTTTTAAGCTTATATGTGTAACAAAATTATATTCAATTTTCACACTGTGTACACCATGAAGTATGTACTAAATATCGATTTTATAAAAACTCTTTCTATATATATACCTTCTATTTGTCATGAGAAATTTTAAACCATTTGACCTAAGTTTAATGGAGGATTCAAATTCAACAAGTGCATCTATATGAGTATTTTGGAATATGTTAGTATGTCGTTCAAAACAATAAATCCAAGTCTTTTAGTTTCTCTCAAAGAGCTTAATATGCATAAAATAAAAACTAAAGGTTACGCACAGATAATTTGCACGCTCATAAGAAAGGTGCTTGATATATATAACAAGACAAACTCAAACTTACAAGAGTTCAGCATGAGCTCTGAAATGATCTAGCTTTTTAAGCCTTTTCTAATGTGTAAATGTGTGTGCATAACACATACGCGCAGACATACAGCCATAGATCGTCAAAAAGAACGCATGACATGTAGCCGAATGTTTGCACCGCTTATCAAAACTGTTTTAACTCGTTATTATTTTCTAAAGTAAAAGAGTTTTGTATAAGCAATTTCAAGACCTTCATTCAAAGAAGTTCTTTTTAAACTCACAAATTCTAAGGTAGGCATTTTGAATCAACAATCCGGAACGCTATCGGAACAACTTGTTTTTGTATTAAAATTTAAAATACAATGTGCAAGTAAACCATTTTAATAAACAATCCCAAACATCCCTTTATACTAGAATGATAACATTGTTAAATAAAAGTAGTACGCAAAACAATCCACACACGTGATTATATGCCTTGAATGCAAGATGATATGATTAATAAAAGAAAACAACGCATGCACACGAGGCCAGCGAAGATCAATCTTCAAAGTTCAAAGCATTGAAAGTTAACTTGTACTTTGGGGGATATATAATAATAGTTGCAAACTCTCAAGTCTTGAAGGATCTTAGTGTCATAAATCTGAATTACTTTACTTATTATAATGGCTTGTGGTATCAAAGGCTGCTTAAAAGTTAAAGATGAAGACAAACAGAAGAATATTTCTGTCCAAATTAGTATAAAAAAATGTATAAAATTAAGTTTGAAAAATCCACTAATGTACTTTGTTTAGTTTACTACTACTATAATAAATGAGATGAACAGAATCCATATTGGACAAAGAACAGAAACCGCAACTTATGTATAAAACCTTAACATGGGTTCTTTTGGAATGTTTTCTCATGATTAACTCACAAGCAGGACCACATGAAGAGGGTATCAACTTAACTGTAAACAAACACAGTTTAGACACTTTCCAATGCATATCTATACACACATGTCTTAGATTTCCAAAAAGAAAATATGTAGTTTCTTACAGCAAAGCTTTAGATGGTTGGTGTGAATGTTGACCGATAAATATATAGAAATCGAGTGAAGAAACAATCTCGTAACTCCAATAAAATCATCTTCATTTATGTAGTACATTTTATATTTATGAAACTTTAGCTATTAACCACTATATACAATCTAATATATAGAAAACTCTATGTACAGCCTAAAAAGCTATATGTACAAACTAAACAACTATGGGTACAACGTCCTCTCGATGAACAAAATCTGCCCACGTAGAAGAGACGCAAATATGACATGCGTATCATGTGGCCTGTCACTTCACACCGTAAGAAGTAACGCCTCTCTCTCGCATGTCGCACTTCAGGCGCCCTTTCTAAACTAAGGCTGGAATTTATATTTCAGTTACAATTTCTAATCCATTTAAGGCTCTAGTTAATATGTTGGTTATTTTGACAAAACTTACTGCCTTGGTGGTTATTAGAATGAACCTATAAGTAGAGGTTCATTTGAAATGTTCAAGTACAATTTCTGATACGAAAATAAACTTTTCTACTTGAGTTTTATATAAACATTTATTAGAACGTACTCGATCCTTTTCTCGCTTTCCTTCTACATCGGAAGTTATAGTTCATATACATAATAGACAAACACCAATTTTGTAAATTTAGGCACTTAGATACTAACTTCATGTTGAGGAAAATTATTACATAAGAGTAGCATTTCAATCGTTTAGATCTATGAATCCTATGAGGTCCTATTTCAGCTTCTCCCATGCCTCCTTAAATTAAGGAATAGTCGAATATATGTTTATCAAAAACTTGTTATTTTTAAATTAGAGAAATTGATGATTCGATTATGATTCATTTATAGAGAGAAATTGATGATTCTATTATGATTCATTTATAGTCAAGTTCTGTGTTTAGTTATGGTTATTTTACTTTGAACGACAAACTAACCTACTATTTTTAAAGCATCTTGCAGAATTTGAACCCTCCGCAGGCCCACGACTCCACCTCTTAGATAGCACGGAGGCACCATGAGTGATAATATAACTAATAGAGTAAACTGCAATTTTACCCCCTGGGGTTAGGGGTCATTGGCACCCTTACCCCCCTAAGGAAATAATTTCAATTTTACCCCCAATGTTTGCTCTTATGTCGCAATTTTACCCCTCGGCTTCAATTTTGTTGACTGGTCTGTTGACTTGGGGGTGAAATGACTATTTTACCCTTTTATTTTACACCCCAACGTTTGCTGTTATGTCGCAAGTTTACCCCCTGTCATCAAATATGTTGGCTGATCTGTTGACTTGGGGTAAATTACTAAAATGTCATTTCTTATTAACCCCTATACTTTGTGTTTCGTAGCAAAATTACCCCCTGCAACTTCCAAAACCTTTCCCGCCACCATCCATATTCGATTCCACCACCCATATAAACCCCCTGGCATCAAATATGTTGACTGATTCAATTCAAATTCATTTAAAGGTTGTAACAGAATTCTTACTTTGAACCAAAGCATTTGGAATGCAAAGATTGAATTCATGGTTGGAATGCAAGGTTGTAACAGAATTCTTACAGAATTCAATTCAAATTCAAATCAAATTCATTTAAATATTCGATTGCAGTTTTGTGTATATATACCCTCAAGGTCTCAACCATGAAGAACCTTTAGCCACAGCTTAAAACCATTGCTAAAGGCCTTCTGTAATGGTTTTGTCCAGGCAGTTGGAATTCGAATGAATTAGAATTTTCCAAAACCATTTGGAATGCAAAGAAACTGGAATCTATATCAGAAGCATTTGGAATGCAAATGCATCAGAATCTCTGCATCAGAAACTGGCATGTTACTCAAAACTGCATTTGGAATGCAAATGCATCAGAACCTCTGCATCAGAAACTGGCATGTTACTCAAAACTGCTTAGTCACTTTAATCTCATATTACACACAACAGCAACCAAACAGCAGAGTAACCAAACAGCAGCAACTTAACAGTCAATCTGTTCTGTTCTATGATCAAACATAACAGACACATTAACCCACTAATCATAGATGCAAATATAACTTGTACAAGCTTTTAACAATCAATCTTAGATGCAAATATAACCCACATTAACAGTCGATCTGTTCTATGATCAAAGATAACCTGTTCTATGATCAAGCATACCAAAAGATCCTAAACTACACTACATATTAACCCAAAAGATCCTAGAAGATTAGAGTTTAAGTATCCTACACAACCATTTCCTGCTAAGGGGGAAATTGGAAATGCAGGAACGGGCGGCCTCGCATCTTGACAACCAATGAGACCACAATCGATCGTAGTGAAACATGAATCCTCATGTCCACTGCAAATACAGAAACATCCATTACTAGTTCTGACCTGATTTTACCCCACAATCAAAATAGTTATTTGATTTTACCTGAAAACTACGAGAAAATGGAAGATCGCTGGACCACAGCTGGATCGACGATGGCCGGTGGTGTGGTCGCCGGCCCTGGCTCTGCCGGTGGAGCTGGATGCATCATTGCATTCTGTTCACTCATCCTCTGCTCGTGTGGTGAAGAAGGAATGGTGAAGAAGACGGAGTGGAGGTCGCCGAAGGGTGATGAAGAAGACGGAATGTAGGTCGCCGGTGGGATATCGCCGGTGAAGAAGACGGACGGTGTAAAGTGAAGAAGATAGATGGAGGTGAAACTTAGGGGGTAAGATTGTGATATAATGTTGAGTTAATGGGTTATTATAATATATAAGGTACAATTAACTTGAAATTACTTTTTTACCCTTTGACCCTCCCATGTTTATGTTGACCGGTCAACAAAATTGAAGCCGGGGGGTAAAATTGCGACATAAGAGCAAACAGTGTGGGGTAAAATTGCAATTATTTCCTTAGGGGGGTAAGGGTGCCAATGACCCTTAACCCCGGGGGTAAAATTGCAGTTTTTCAGTCATAACTTCCAGCTTCTAGCCATCACTAGTGCTCTAGTGGTGGCTACGGGTATTTAAGTTCCACTTATGTTGGACCCGGGTGAGTTTTCCCCCTTCAGGTCTCAAGTTCGAGTCTGGATGATAGGGGTTTCTTTGAGGGGTTTAAATTGAGGATCTATTGTGCGAGGAGGCTCTCTAGTGCGGACACAGTTAAGACAACGTATGATAGACCTCCCGACATTCACGAATAATTCACACCTTTAAAAAAAATAACTTACAGCCTCTATAACTGGTAGTGCTAACGTGTGCCAACATGATGCTATCATGCGTTGAACACAACAATAGCCACACGGAGAATTACTTATAATTTGTTACTCAATAAACAATTAGGAGTTAAATGAACGTACCTTTACAGAGATTACTAAGTTGTGTTTCAATATTGTTGAGGAAAACTGTTGCTTCGTCAAAAGGCCTTGCCAGATCGGACTTGTATTTCACTAATACTTGACTGTACGTCTCCTACACAATCAACAACTTCATCAGTTCATGATACTGAAGTCAATATATGAATGATTATAAATATAAAAAATAAAAAAATAATAACAACAGTGTTTCAAGGTCATATACGAACCATAAACTCATCGAGCTCAGGATCTTCCCCTAAGCAACTGGAAACGACACCGTTCCGTATACTCACGCCATTTTCTCGACGGATTTCTTCTAACAAACACGCTATCTCCGGTGGCGCACCTAACTGTGTAACAGATTACACAACAATAAGTTGTTCAGTAACAACAAACACGTCAAAATTATGAACCAAAAAAACTTAAAAAACCGCCAATAATTTCGTTCCACGCGATATCTTCGGTAACACGAAACAGTTTCAAATTCAAACAAAAAATGATTTCGAAACTTTTCGTAAATTCAAAGTCAGTAACCGTCGATTGAATCACGTAAAATTTGAACTGAAACAAAACGATTCGCGAAGAATTTGATTTCGCTTAATATTTACACTCTATGTTACGTGTAGATCGATTTATGAAACCGATCTAAAGTTAAAACTGCAATCGATATCAAAACTATTTCGCAAACAAAAACCGATAGATGCATCAAGCAATTAGGTTTAAATTAACCTTACGACAATCGATAGACGCATCAAGCAACTGCGGATACAACGGATGAGAAACGATTTTCGCTTTAATAATATCATCATCAACGTTATCGTTTGTATTCGGATCACGTAACTGTCGATTACTTCGATGTAACCGAATTTGTTCATCAGCTGTGGCCGGGACGGAAACAGCATCGGTGATGACGGAAGCAGCAGCGGATAGTAGATGATCGGAGCCGTAAAACGTCCGGTAATGATCAGCGGCGGAGGTGTAGAGATCGGCGGTGTAGACCGGCGGAGACATGAGGTTTGTTTCCGGTGAAACGGAGTAGTCTGAGATGGAATGAAAACCGCACATCTGTTCCATGATGATTAGAAATAGTGATTTACTCTAGAAAAAAGGTGTTGTGTGTAAAAGAAGGAATGATTAATGGTGGTTTCGTGGTGGTGTGTATGTATATATGACGGAAGAACAGTTAGGGTTCTGCTTTTGGATTTGGTGGGGAGAGAGAGAGAGACGAAAAGCTATAGAGTGAGTAAAAGCTTGTAATAGACGAGTAGTATAGCATGATCTCATATACATGAGATAGTTCCTTTATTTTATTCCACGTTGAATCATGGAATCATAAAGTTTATAATATAACAATAAACTAGGTGGACACCAGTCCGATGACGCCGGTATATCGTAAACATTGAATGTAAGCCTACGTTTATATGTAAAATATGATGTGAAATTTAATGCATTCACATTCGCATTTTACTTAAGAATACATTAAACTTGTCGACTGATTAAGTTTAGACATGGTTGGTTTTTAGAAAACCATACATACCACATTTTCTTAAACGATGAACAATTTAATCAAAAATCCGATGCATTATTTATCTAACAGTGAGACAAACGCTTTAATAATGCATTATTTATCTAACAATTCTATAAATATATACAGTATGAAAAAACACTTGTTTAACTAAAATCGAAATAATTACACATACATTTGGCTATAACTTCAACATATAAGAAGGTTAGTACACATGTGAAGACGTTGTTTAAGTAGCAAATAAAAAGAGTAAAACATGATTCATCACATGAGAGTTTGATTTTAAGTAAATGAATCTAACATTTGGTGAATTGTTTTATGTGCTTTGTTTAGGCCTAAAAACTTGCTGTTTAGTGCTGTCTAACTCCTATGAGCCGTTTATTGCTGTCTAACTCCTTTAATACTTGTTGTTTCGCTTCTTCAGCTGCTTCAGAATTTTTCTTCAGTAACGGAATCTCCTAGTTTGTTTTCTGAAGTTCTTGTTATATATTGCCTTTCTGCACTGCCACGTAAAAATATCTAAAATACCTTTCGAAATAAAATAAAACGTAGCAGTTTTCGAAAGAAAGCGTACCTTTTTGGGAGAACTTAAAACATCAGCATATGAAGCCAATGCTTTTCGCAAAGTGCAACTTCTTCTTTGGATTAACCTTAAAAACGTCTAAAAGTTGTTGCTGCTGCTACACTTGAGATATATCAGCCCATTTAATAATAAACAGGTCCATTCAGGTTTTAAAAAAAATTAATAAGAGGCTTACTTTCGACATGTCACAAGCGATCACTGAAGGATCATTCGCGACAAGGTCTATAGAAAAGACCTTGTTCTTTACACCTTTTGCCAGACGTGCATCCCCTATTATACACCAAAATGTAACCATTAAATAAAATAACACTTGGGATAACAAACATTTAACATCATAACATAGATCTAAAAAACTGAAAACTGTTCTTACCGCACCCAAAATCGGCCACAACTAAAGAAGAGTTGTGATCCTTTAGCCACTTCATGATAATATTAACCGGCTGTTCAGGCCAACGTGACATTTGCTCTTGATATCCTGTATGATACTTGCAACATGAGTTATATATTAGTTGCATTAAAATTTTAGCAAATCAATTTGTATAAACGGCAAAGGATTATTGAAAGGAATTCTAAAAATACTTATAGCCCTTTCTTTACCGTATTTTATATGTTTCTCATCAGCATGTCTCATTATAAAAAAAAATAATGCAGTTTAGATGATGAAGTTAAATTTATTGACAAGGTACTTACAATATATATTATTAAAGGTAATAAAAATTAATTAACATAATTTAAACTTATTGTTTGATAAGATTTAAGCTGATGATGTTTTAAGCTCCTATTACTTACTTAAATAATCAAAAGTGTCACGCTCACATAACTAATTTCCTTATTATTACAACTACAAACATCAAAAGCAAAACCAATCACCGTCACTGATTACCTGATTTTGATGATTAATATCCACATACACCTGGGGCCTTTCCTTGTGCGTCACGCAAACGCCAAAGTTGCCCCTTAACAACTTCCTGTAATAAAAAAACATTAGCAATTTAACATTTATAGTAAAAGCAAAATACCACTAAATTGATACTTTCAAGTAAACTACACGGATAGTCTCCATGGTTTCCCAAATCTTTGGAATTGGACTCTTGCTTTCCAAAAGTACATGGATGGTCCTTGTTGTTTGCATTTGTTAACGAATTTAGTCCCCAGCTTTTTTTCTATAAGTACATGGATAGTCCCTGCTATTTAAATGCTGCAAGTTGTTGAAACATGGTGAAATAGCCAAACACCTTTCTTTCGATCTCCATTCTGAACTCCTCTTCTAACTTTTCCTGAAGTGACTTGAGAGCAGCCGCTGCTTTTAACAATATACACACATAAATGCATATGCTTAACGATCTTCTACTACAATGCATGTAATGTAAAGTACTTCTAACCTGCATCAACATATATAATTATATAATCAACATACCTTCTTTTTTTATTAGGTTCATCGTCTGGCTCATCAATGCTCATCAACTAATCAATGAACTGATTACATACTTGATAAAATTTCATCAACGGGTCCGATCCTTGATCAGCTACCGGCGTTTCCACAACGCGCGTTTCCAATTGAGAATTAATTGGTTTGTTCACATCAGCACCTTCTTTAGTGCGCTTAGGTGGAGGTGGGTCATGATTGTGCTTGGCTTTAAACACGATATCAATTAGAGAGCTTACTTCACACGAGCCACTTGGGCTCGGGCCCTTTGGTGGAGCATTGACCCTCGAGAAGTGTTCAAACTTTGACTTTGACTGTAACTGATCTGGTTCGATTGGAACAGGTTCTGTCGTCTTAGGTGGGATTTTGTGGTGTCCATTTCAAGGATTTTTCGGTGTGATCGTTGTACAACCTAGAACAGTTATTCTGTATAATAGATTAGCGGTCAGTTTGATGTTTATACGGTTCAGTTCACGGTTTTTCAAACCGTGCTTTTTGTTTCAATTCACAATTTACAACTGAGAACCAACCAATCATCTTTATTTTCTTTCTACAACATTCAACTATGAATATTTCTAACATTCATGAATGACCTTTTATCGTTTTCAAAAACTTAATACAAACATGATGATTTTGAAAAAAAAAATAGTACAAACCGACCAAACCGAACTGTTAATCTAAACGAAAAAAATGATTAAGGTTGCCGAAAGAATACGTATGATAAGATAACTCTTGACTCATATCCACTATCCACGACACTTCACCACCGGATCTACGATTTAGTAATAGAATAAGTAAAATCACCAGACATTCCTACCTCACCCTGTTCTCTCAAGAAAACATTCATGAAACTTCATAACCATTAACAGATAAAAAGATAAACCAGAATTAAAAATAAACCTACAGGTTCAACTTGTAATGCTTGCATGTTTTCAGGCCTTGACCCTTGAACTCGAAACAATGCAACCTCACCTTCTTTGCAAGTGTCATGAGGAAGTTCATTCCCTGTATCAAAGTCTTGTTTCCATCACTTAGACCACCTTGACAACGAATAATAAATTAATAACCTGATTTTCTAAAAGGATAAGAGCATACGGGTACGTGATTGTTATTGTCTCCAAGTGCTTGAAAATGTTAGCCATGACTTATGAGCTACACTAACAGCCGGAAATCTTGTAACACTCCCAGCAATCTTGCCACTTTCTGCAATTTTCATCAGATCACACAACTTGATTAGAGGATGTTTGGATAACCGAATCTTCAAGTGTCAAACTTTTTAAAACACACTGAAAATTATGTACAATATTCTTGAATATATTGAACATGTATTATCATGTATAAACCACCATTTAGGGACACAGCCCGCTATTAATAAGGCATACCAAATATGTTCTATTAACTTATTAGCCGCCGCGAATTTTCGTTAGAAACTTAAAACTGTTTTGAAATTGCCAAAAAAAAAAACAAATATAGAATATCCCATACAATATCGGGGTGCTCACTTTGTATTTTCCTTCCCATCCGTGCTGCTTCTTTAGGACTTTTATGTTTCAACTCGACTGGGTAAAAGAAATGAAAAAAACAAACAGTAATACCATAAGCATCATATGCATCATAAGTAGAAGTTGCAGTTTCAACATGTTTAATGAATAAAGAACATTAATAACTTAGAATAATTTGGCTTACTTTCAACCAATGCGACCCATTTGACTTGTTTGTAGTCTGTGATAAAATATATACCTAAGCAACCCATTTGTAAGTAAATGAATAAGTAATTTTGTTTATAAAAAACCGCCAGTGCAAGATTTCTTTTTGCAATTTAGACTATATGATTTTTTTGCTCGTTTAGCACCATAAAGGGCCTTAATCCACTCCAATATATAACCTTAAAGTTAAATACACAATCAACATACTATAATCTCATCAATAACTTACAAAACTGTCAAAATGTAAAATGTCTTTTAAGTGATCACATAATCGCCTCACTAATTTGCACCCTCAAATTAATCACTCACGCAATGGTCCTGGCACAAAATTTATATGGCTAAAAAAAACCCTTAATAGAACGATTTGTAACAATGCAAGAGAATGTTCATGTTGAAAAATTGATCACCCATGAGTTTTGAAACTTTGTAAACTCTTTAAGTGTCACACCCCCAAAATCCACTCTCGGAGTACTACCGCTTGGAGGCGTGACATGACCAGGATCAAGCCACCAATCATATTGAACATAAGTATAAAGTAAAAGTCATTCATCAATACGATAGGTGTTTACAAACCAAATATAAACAAGTGTGTAGCGGAAGCATTACTGTAAAACCCATCATAAGTTTAAGTACAAAAAGTTATAATGTTTGACAACACATTCACGATCCATGTCCACAACGACTGTGCCTCCCGTGCAAGCTCCAAAAGTACCTATGGTCCTGCAAGGCATGTAACAGAGAGTCAACAACTAGTTGAGCGAGTTCACAGTTGGTTATTTAGTTATAATGTTCATTTCGTAAATCGTATGTTTGATTAGTAATCATGTATCGTATGTAATAGCATCGCGACCCTCAAGGCATGTTTGCGAAGTTTAGTGGGGGTTTCCCATGTTTTATAGACTAGTTATATTTGTATCGCGGCCCTCCAGGCATGTTTGCGAAGATTAAAGTATAGTTCGCGGCCATTCCAGGCATGTTTGCGAAGATCGTTCTAGTATAGTTCGCGGCCATTCCAGGCATGTTTGCGAAGATCGTTCTAGTATAGTTCGCGGCCATTCCAGGCATGTTTGCGAAGAGAAGTATGTGTATCACTAGTTTAGTAGTATGTATATATACCATTGACCTTCCACCCCCGAGGTCTATGGTATGTAATTCCGATAACTATTCAACATAAAAAAAATCAATCAACCCATTCCCAACCCCGGGAATCCCATGCCTTGGTAGAAGTGTGAACTCACCTTGTTTCGCTCGGTATGCTAAGTATGTGCTCACGGTTAATCAATCACGTCCTAAGGTATGCACGTATGTGAAATCAGTTTGTGACCAAATTATGCACGTATAAACATGTAGCACGTAATCACAATCATATACAAGATGGCTACACTTCACAGCAGTTAAATATTCCAGTTAGCATTTAACAGAATTAACTCAAGTTACTGCACAGATCAGCTATTCGGCGAAACACGCATGTTGGCGAAACACAGATAGTGACGAATCACAATATTGGCGAAACACATTCTGTTTCGTCGAGGTGTCCCCTGGCGAAACAGAACTTCTGATTCGTCGACTACTCTTGGCGAAACACATTCTGTTTCGCCGAGAGTTCTGTTTCGTCGAACAGCTCAGTTTCGCAGACATCAGTTACAGCAGATGCGAAAAACACATAAACCCTAACAGCCGTAAAACAGCAATTCCTCAATCATACAGAAATCATTCAACGCAGAATCATCGTAACATCATCATAACATAAGCATCACAGTTCTTAACGTCTAGCACGAACCCTAGGTTATGTGTACAACATATAGATTAACATACAACATCATATCATCGATTCCTATCAAGATACTAATGTGTATTCAGAATCAGGCCATATAAACAACATTCAGAACCGAGTATCATCAACATACCCTCCTATAATCCAGAAATCAAGCATAAACACAATATGTATAAAGAAATCAAGGGACAAAGAAACCGATTTAGACGAGCACGCACTAACCGAGATATTCGGGATGAACAAGGGAGGATTCGAGAGAGAAAGATGATGGTTGAAGATGGCTATCGCCTTCACAGAGTGGAGAGTTCTAGGGTTTCTATTTTTGTTAAAAGTGTGAAGCAGGGAGTCGGTTCACGTTAATATGAACGAATTACCGTTCTGGGCCCTTAATGGGCTTGGCGAAACTGGGCTTGGCGAAACAGACTTCTGTTTCGTCGGGATGCTTATGACGAAACAGTCTGTTTCGTCGGGTCCTGTCTGTTTCGTCGAGTCCTGTCTGTTTCGTCGAGTCCTGTCTGTTTCGTCGAGTCCTTTTATGTGTTAACAGTTTAAGTTTTTCAACAGGTTTCATGTTATACAGCCAAACACAAAATCATGCAACCACAATGCGTTCATAAAATATAACAAAAAAATAACGTGTACAGTTACAAGTTGAACAAGTTAAACAACTACACAATCAAAGTCAACGTGCACTAAATGCGAAAATGAAAGTCGGAAACTCGAGTTGTCACATTAAGTTTGGCTTTCGGGTCAAAGGATTGTACTGCCAGTTTCTGTAAATGCTCAAAGAACATTTGAAGATTGACATCATCAGTGAAGATAACATCCATTCCAACCACTTGATGGGTTCCAACTTGGCCAATAAAAATCTAGCTCGTTTTATATAAAACAACTATTTAGTCAAACCTATAAAATAAGGATCAAAATGAGTTATGGTTCAAAGTTCAAACATGTCATTCTTAGTGCAAGACAAAACAGGTTGACCCGTAAACATGTTTGTCAACATATTTTAAATGTTAAAAAAAGAAACACAAATTAACCAACTCGTAAGTTTTTTTTAATGGCAACGCTTACTCTTACTATATTACACTAATAATTATATATTATTTACTCTTGCCTAGGATTGAACCTAAGACCTCTCCTTTAAGAGGCCTAAGACTCCACCAAGTGAGCTATATTTTTCGAATGGCAACGCTTACTCCTACTCTATTACACCAATAATTCTATATTATTCACCCTAGCCCAGGATTGAACCTAAGACCTCTCCTTTAAGAGGCCTACGCCTCTACCCGTAAACATGTTTTTTTTACATGTTTTAAACGTTAAAAAAAGAAACACAATTTGACCAACTCGTAAGTTTTTTTAATGGCAACGCTTAATCCTACTCTATTACACCAATAACTCTATATTATTCACCCTTGCTCACATTGAACCTGAGACCAACGATGCACAAACGATGCACATTTTATTTGACAACTTAATATAAAAATAAAAGCAGAACAATAACCTGAGAACTATGTTGATCGCACACCACTAATCTTGGGACAGGAAACGTTCACGTATTATCACTTCAGCATCATCATGTGGAGCTTGCAATAACTGTGCAAATGCCTATTGAGAGAAATAAACGGTCAACACATTAAGGGGTTACAATGAGCATAGAAATATTGCACACACCTCATATGATTGCGTAAAGAAAGGCATATAAGCATTATTTATCTCAGGCCCAGTATAATTTGGGATGTACAGAGTGATTAATTAAATCATTAAAACTGATGATTGGCAGTTATTTTACATTTTTTCCAATTCAGTTTTATTAAAACTTGTTACATGCTTCACAAAGGTTGTGTGCAATACAAAACCATTATTAAGTAGAGAATTGCGAGAATCGCATAAGCACTTGTACGTAATGCATGGGAGATAAACACATGTGATGATAAAGAGAAAGCGAGGCGTTTAAAAAAACATCTAATGTATCACATTTAAAGCAATCAATATAAGTACCTATGTGGTTCTCGCAATTCATTACAAAAAATAGGTTACGTATTGAACATCCCTCTACGCCTCTGTCATCGTTCTCCGTCACAACTTTTTTCTGTAAATAGTATTATAAAGATTTAAAAACTATAAAAATCAATTAAATAAAACCTTGAAGCGCATGAGTAATTGCCTCAACCTGTATTTTAGAAGGGTTTTTCCAGGCCAAACTATCACAAGCCTCAATCAGTTCATTAACTATTCCTAGTTCTCTGAACAATTTCACTTCTTCTCTGTCTTCTTCAATTTTTCAACCTGCAATAACAGAAACAAATACCATAAATTAATTTATTGAATCAAAAGAAAGAGATCAAAATAGAAGTTTTTAACAAATTTTAGGGTAAAAACTATCAATTCCCAGATAACACTAAACCGAATTTGGTAAAATGAGGAAAAATAACAGGCCAATTTGATCTGTACCTGTGATTCGAAATAAATTAACAATCAATTCTTTTAACATCCTCTATAATAAATTAACAATCAATTCTTTTAACATCCTCTATAAGAATCCTCAATAACAAAATGGTGCAGATCACAAAGATATTAAAAAAGATTAACCTAATGGTATCGGAAAATAATACACTCAAAGAGCCCTTTAAACTTCAAATATATGAGATGTACTAACATTACATTTCAATACATATAATTCACTCATCAAGATTTCAATAAAATTAACTTCAGAACCCTAAAATCTTTAATTTTCACCTTAATATATAGTGTAGCCAAACAGGTAGATACTAAACAAAACCCTAATTAAGCAAAGACATCAAGGCAGATTTTTATGACAGAAAACAAAACCCTAGTTAAACGAAAACATGCCGACACATAGCATCAAACTCTTAAAATCGATGGACAAAGAAAGATTACTTGTTTAGAACTTCAGATCTTGAACTTGTCATTGTTTGATGAAGATGCCGACACATGCCGACACATTTGATGAAGATTTAGGGTTTGTGACAAAGAATCGATGGTTTTGGGATCCAAAGATATGAAGCTTTTGCAGGTTCTTAATGTTCTAATGTAACCCTAGAAATCATCAAAATTACCTCGTTTCAACAGATCTGTGGTCTGAATTCAACACAAACAGTTAACGAACAGAGAATTGAACTTCCAGAACAATAAATTAGCAGATTTGTGAACATAAACCCTAGTATATGAATAAGATGACCTGGTCCAAAGTCACATGGAGATAGAGACGACGCCGTTTTGCTTTAATGGGTTCATAAAAGAAGCGTTTTATCCCAAATCATATATAATTGATCTGATTGTATACTCGCAATTTAGATCGGCGCACAAAATAAAAACTCAAGAAATCATAGAATCGATTGAAGAACAGAGGTGATACATCATACCATACCTGGGACGTGTATGAAGCATTGCTGTAGACGTGTATGAACTGCTGGATTGATGATGCTTATGGTGAGAAGAGAAATTAGGGTTTGTGTGTGTTGGTGTTGGTGTTGTGGGAGATGGCGGTGGAGAAGATTGGTGGTGGAGGTGGGCGATGGAGAATATTGGTGGTGGAGAATCAACGTCCCTCCATGAAGCTTTGTCTTCAACGTGTCCATCTTCATCGATGAAAGATCTGGATGAGAGAGAGACATAAGAGATGGATTGAATTTTGAAAGTGTAGAATTGATTTAAAGAGAGGGAGAGAGGGGGATTTAAAGAATGGTTTGAATTTGAAATTTTAAAAGTGGAGCCAAATTATGTATTACTAATTAATAGAAATATACTAACAATTTAATTGGTATTTATGACATCATCAGATCCTACGTGGCATGCCTGTATGATTGACAAGTACCCAAATTTACATCAGCATTACTTCTCCTTTTATAGATAAGTAGATAGATTTTTTTTTGAAAGGCCAACAAATTTTATTCATCTAGATCCAACAAAAGAGTTAGATCACACCAAGTACAATTGAACAATTACAAATTCATACACGATAATTCCATATTACACCAATTATCCCACGTAACCGACGGCCTTTTTGCTCTATGTTTGAACCATAGAAAGCTTAATTGCCTTATTTCATTCTTCACCTCCTCCACTCTCGGCTCCTTGTCGCCAAAAACTCGATCATTCCTAGCCCTCCATATTCCCCAAAGCGTGACCATAATTATCGACTGAACAAGTTTTCTCCATTTTCTTGTTCCCCGAATCTGATTGTGGAACCCTATAACGTCCTTTACCGTGAATGCGAAGAAACTTGGACATCTGATCCATTCAGCAACTATATCCCACATGGCTAGCGCGAACTGGTAACCTACGAACAGGTGGTCCTCTGTCTCATCCACCTCGCCGCATAACTTGCATAAGTACGAATCCAGTTGTACATTACCATTGTAGCGGCCCGACCCATATAAATTCTCCACACAAGGAAGTTCACCTTTTGCGGAACCCAGTTATTCCATTCGAAACCCATACCCGGACCCGGATTATTTTGTTGTTCCAGCCATTTCCTTAGACTACTTACTGTGAATTCGCCGTCCGATTCGAGATCCCATACCCACTTATCGTCTCCACCCCGTATGTTGACCAACATAAGTGTCGCCAATAATTCTTCAAGCTGCCATTTTTCCTCCTCCGTTTCCGGATCTCTCACCCAATCTGTTTTTATTACTGTTTCCCCAGTTGTTACTTGAATTTTATCCATTACCTTTGCATTTTTATTACCTTCCAAAAGATACAGAACTGGTAGTTTGTTGCATAATGGTTCTTCAGTTATCCAACATTCCTTCCAGAAAGAAATTGTTGCCCCATTACCCACATATCCTTTAACCAAACATGCTAGATCCATCCCGTAATCTTTCAGGTCATCACCCACCTTATACACTTGTTTCCACGGCCCACTTAGTGATAGCCTACACGGAACAATAAATAGATATAAACAAAATATTTGAAGCATGGAATATATATATATATATACACACACGCACATAGTTAGTGGATAAGTTGTTTCATCGACTATGATCTTGTTGTTTGCGTTTAAATTTATAGTTTTAATCTGATTTTGAACGGATTGTTTATGGTGGAGTTGTGTTATTGATAAACATAGTAGTTGCGTTATTTGATAAGTTGTTTCGTCGACTGTGGTCTTGTTGTTTACGTCTAATTTCATAGTTTTAAGTTGATTTTGAGTGGTTTGTTTTTGGTTTAGTTGTGTCATTGATCGTGTGGTTTTTAGACAGTTTACTACTTTCCTATGCTACATTGAATAAGAACTTAGACGGTTGAATGAATCAAGATAGAACCATGCTTTGATTGTGGGTTTGTTAGTGTGATTTTCGTAGATGTTTGACATGTTTGGTTGATTCAAAGTGATCTAGTTGTTCTTTGTTAAAAAATAATTTATGATCTAAAAGTCTAACGTCTAACTCCTAAGCATGAAACAAGAGGCATTTTCTGTTAAACGTACAATGAGAATTAAAAATATATGATGAGACAACACGTTTTTGTGTCATGTTAAAACTACAATATCCTAATTATATGATTATGTTTTCTTAGAATTTTATTTTTCTAAACCACACAACATTAATCAAATAGCAAAAAGGCCAGCAAGAAGCTGAAAATCCTTACAAACAAATAACATCAAGTTACAATATCTCTAACATTAAACGCGCGTCACCTGTCTCAATTCAACGCGTTACCTTTTCACAAACAAACAAGCTGGAATCTTTTTAGCATTTAAAATGCTAGTGATTAGATTTGATCCTACTAACTTTTGCCTTTTCTTTCGCCTTTTTTATCTTTCTAAAGTAATTATGTTAGGTTAATTATGATGTCCTCTTAATTTATTGAATTTTAAATGTGGTGGTGTTGTTCAAAACCTCATTTCTTGAATTTTAAATATAGCGTTGTTTTAAAATGTCAAACACTTTCTTGAAAAGATTTACAACCTTCATTCTTTCTAAAATTCCAACTCAAAAGAGACGCAGCGGAAAATACCAACTTAAAAGAGACGCAACGGAAAATACCAACTCAAAAATTCCTTCTTTCTTATCTATATTACATACTTGGAGGTTCATTTCTAAAATGTCAAACACTTTCTTGAAAAGATTTACAACCTTCATTCTTAATTAACGCATCAATGTAATATATAAATACAAGTCATGTGACTGCTCTTCCCGTACAATCCTTGCTCTTTGACTCAATCTTCAACCTCTTAGACTTCATAATGATGTTAAGTCCGTGCAACCTGCAATCACCACATAGATGCGCATCATTAATATTTGGTGACGTCATTCATAATCTAAACATACATAATTAAATGACCATGCCACATTCTTTCTACTCATGCTAATCCTTTCGATTATCATTCCAAGTACAATCTTGCATCCCAATCATTAAATCTTCATAAGGACAACAATAGTATACCTGCATTTCATTTCATTCTCAAAGCACTTGATTAGTAACGTTAATACTCAAACGTATTGTAGCCATGCATACATGTATACAAGCCCTATTCTTTCGTGTACAATCAATCCCACTTCGTGCATACACACTCATACGTATATTTATACACACACACACATACATTCATACAACCTCTTACATACCACTTACATTCCCATATAATTTTTACTAACATATCCTAGTCACAAACATCCATATAAATAAGTCTCATACGTACAAACTTACGTGCATGTTCATTTCACTTCATGCTTACCTATGGATTTCGTCACTAATGTAGGTAGATCTATAGACATACATATCTCCAAGCTTATTTCTTTCCCACACATACTTTGAGTGAACGTTCTTGCTCATGAGTGAACATTCTTCCTGATGAATGAACGTTTCAACTGTTGAGTGAACATTCTTGCTGACGAGTGAACGTTCAAACTGTTGAGTGAACATTCTTTCTAATGAGTGAACGTTCCAACTGTTGAGTGAACATTTCAACTGTTGAGTGAACATTGGCCGTAGATTACGGCAGCTTGCTGCTGTTTCCCCTTGTTTGTTTGGCCATAAGCTACGGCTGATATTCCGTAGCTTACGACGGGTTCTTTCACTCTAAACCTTCTTCCTTTTTAATTTTCACAAGACAACCGTTAGATATCCGAACTTCCTTCTTCCACATTTTTCATGCTTCCAAGACGTAACATGACCATAATTCAAGCCCCCATATCCTTTTACTACTTAACCCCAAGATCAAACCATCTACCGCATCACGTTATGTTTCTTTCTACATTTTGACCCGTTCGCTTCTACCGTGTAATTCCAAACATAGTTGACCACCAACGACTTACCACCTTAACTTCATTTATAAATAAGAAGTGATTCTGGAAATCACTTACCTTAAACGTCCGTATTCGTATCCGTTTCCTTGCTTCATTTTGACCCTTTAGCCTTCCATGCTTCCATCCATCTTGACATGATCCCTATACTTTCATGTCATCGTATTCACATTCTTGTTAGTATACATGATTGTATATATTAATGTTATATCAAATTCATATTCCACATTTGACCTTCATTAGTCAATTCTAACAAACATAAGGCATATTCCCACAATCATATGTTTTCAATTCATATAATTCATCACGTCATCACATATAACATACATTGATATAACACGTACCATATGACTTCCTATAATCTTACAATTGTGACAACAAGTCTAACCATGCTTCTTATGCGCAGTTGACTTTCAGAAGTCAACAGTTTATCATATGAACTTTCGACTTAACCTCATACATCCGTGTAATCATAGTAGACTATGCAAATGACATTATATACATTTCCTACTCATGATGAAATATGCATTCAACCACATGATCGCCTAGTTATATACACACACCAAACATATTCAATTTCGTCTATACTAGTAATTCTCATAATCCTTCAACTATCCCCATGACCCATGCTTTGAAACCCAACATCATTCCAATTCACTCTTTTCTAGGATTCTCATACGCTCCCCATCTACTTCTTAAATCGCAATTAAGACGATCGAACAATCCACACGTGTGCATTACATCATACAAGCATGTAGTGCAAGCTCTTAAATCATACTTCTACTAAATCTCACATTGACTACATTCTCACTTGGATTTCATCAAGAACATATGTCACATGATATTTTACTATCAAATACATGATTTCCACATTCCACACATATTCATCTTTTACTTACATACAATTTCATCTATTAAGCTCACCTAGATATTTCATCAAACACTTGGTGTGCGTACCACAAATAAAGCACAATGTACAAGTATTTTATGCATAATCTTACTAGTTCATATAAAGATCATCAAATTCCACTAATCTCACACAACTTTCATTCTAAATCAAATTCATTTAGCAATAATCTACAATATCCACTTTCATATAAATCAAAACTATACTCAATTTAGCACATGCAACATCATCATCTTCATAACATTACTTCCACAAGTGGGTTTTCATTAAAACATCAAAATAATCAGAAATTCTAGCATGATTCATGTTTCATGAGATGATTC
Organism: Helianthus tuberosus; assembly: GCA_030545235.1. Lineage (NCBI taxonomy): Eukaryota > Viridiplantae > Streptophyta > Magnoliopsida > Asterales > Asteraceae > Helianthus > Helianthus tuberosus. The sequence continues at coordinate 75,371 of JARYGA010020110.1, read as the reverse complement.
TAATTCATCATCATTCTAATTTCACATAAAATCACGGATTAAACACAACCTATTTCATCAATGACCATTAAATTATAATTTACAACTTACCACAAGTTTATTAAGGCTAGGTGGTGAAGAATCTTCATTCATGAAAGAGATTAGCTTCCAATCTCACCATCAATTTCTTCAATTTGTAGGGTTTTTGGGGAAGAACCCCTTTTTTCTTCATATGTGTGTGTATATGTCAACACATATACATACATCCATATTAATATGCAGAATTTTATTAAGTTTGCAACCTTTCACTTTTGGTCCCTCTACTTTTGAACCCTTGGTTGTTTACAACCAACACCATCATCTCATTTATACTAAATCCTATTTTATTTAACTAATTTAGATAACTTAGTTAGTACATTTCACACCCCAAATAAGAAAGCATTCTATCAAATTATAAATTCGAGTTTTTGGGGCGTTACATTTAAAGAACTCACAACTACATTTATGATGCATGTTATTCATTTTTATCGGTCGCGACTTGAAACGTCTGTTGACTAACCTTTATAACTTCTGTTGACTTTGCTAGCTCAACAACTTGCTAACATATGTTTACCCATTTAACGTCTGTTTCCTTATCCTCTTAACGTCTGTTGACTAACCTTTTTAACTTCTATTGACTAACTTTTTTAACATCGGTTAACTAACATCTGATAGTTAACATATGTCCACGTTGCAACGTCTGTTGGGGATAATGGATGACAGTTGTTAGCAAACCTCTGTTGGAAAGCAACAGAGGTATGTAACAGTTGATAGACAACAGTGATTAGGTTGTGTGTAAATACTGGAACCCCTGTTGACTAACCCTCCTTTTAACTATGGTTTTCTAACCCGTTGTAACCTCTGTTGATCATTAGTTCATATCAATTTTGTAAGTCAGTACTAATTATTTTTTTACTTCTTCTATAGCTAATTGCTGACAAATTCTGGAAACAATTCTATAATGAAAGTTACGAGTATAGGATGGCAACTATCTATGTTGGGGAAAGGTTTTGGAATGTGACGATGAAAGGATGGACCGATGGATGCGGTTTTACTGATGGATGGTTAAAAGTGATTGAAGAAGTTCCGATAGCAGTTGAATCTTGGTTGGTTTTCACCATGATTGCATCTAAAACGTTTGAGCTTTATGTTTTCCATCTCGAAACTGGAACTGAAATTTCTTTCAAGAAAGCTGATGGTGTTGTTTTGGATGATTCGGTTTATGGAGATGATGGGTTTGATTTATTGGCTGAGGTATAAAAATTCGATGTTAACATACATCTATTTGATAACATGATGTTGATAGGTAACTTTTATTATATTATGCTAATAACTATTGAAATGCCATATTGTAGACTAAACACAAACAAGATCTGGATTCTGGTAAACTTGTTTTAGATGATGCTGAGACTGGAGCCACGGTTGGTAATTCTACGCAGTTTACGAGTTTTGAAGATATTTTTAATGTATATATAGACATATGATGTTTACTTATTATTATGATTTAAAATACGGTTTCTTATATATGATCATTCTTATAAATATTGCCTGTTGATGATGGCATATTCGATGCAAATGTAGCGGCTCTGGTTGATGAGTCAGATGTTAAAAGTGTTGTAAGTTTAAATTTTCCTTCTTTTTTTTATCTATTGTATATAAACATATATAGATATATTTTATTGTACAATAAGTATAACAAGGTTTTTTTAAATTCTTTTGTTGCCTGAAGATCATTCATGGTGAAAATAGCTGCTGATGTTAATGATCCTCAACTTCACTCTAAAGATTTTTCTGTTGATGAAACTCCTGCCTCTCCAAGTGTTGTATCTAATGTTAGCGTTGATTAGTTTTACACCGCACATTTTATTATTGTCTCCATATGTTGATATTCTTCTGTATGATTATGTCTTAAAATTCAAATCTGAGTTAAGAAGATAATTTGTGTTGATAAAGAAAGTTACAAAATTTTAAGAATTCAGAGTTGTTATAGACTAAATTAATTTACTTAGGTTGAAATGATGCACAATCTTCGTGGCAAGACCATTGTAGAGGATAAACAAGCTGTTGATAGACCGTGTAAAGTTCAAAAGGTTCATTTAGCATCATCCACTTCAGAGCCAGTTTTACACTTCACCACACAAGCTGAACACAGCCTTGTAAGATTTTGCAGTTCTTACTTTGTTTCGATATTTAAACAATTCCAGTTATATATCTATATTTTATAAAATTCATTATTCAATTTTCTGTATTTTAGCATCTGCCATTAGATGTATCATCTGCATTAGATCTGGATACGGATAATCTTAAGCCTATTTAGATCCAAAATCTAAAAGGTGAAGTCCAGGAACTATTTACAATATCTCAAAAAACAAATACTGGATTCAGCTACGTTATTGTTGGATGGCCTGGTTATCTGAAGAACCAAAATATTGTTTTTGGTGATGAACTTTCGTTTGAATTTCACAAGTCTGCTCAGTTGCTGAAGCTAACAAAAATTGTGCATTTCGTGACAAAGATTAAGCCCTCTTCATGAGTGTTGTGTTGATTGGAGGTTTATAAACAATGTTTGATGTGATTGTTATTTGTGGTTGTACATTTGGTTCCTTGGTGGTACTAATTTAGCTCCGTAGACATGTTTTATATATAGTTATGTATATAAACAGTTTACAATGTCAATGTTCGAGTACTCTTTTTTTTATAGAAGAATGGAAATAGTCGTATTTAACTGATATATTAACCGATAATCTATATTTATAGTTGTCTATTATCTATAATAGATAACAAGTTTTGGTACAATATCTATATATCTATTTATACTTTCTATTAAAATGTATTATGCATGGTTTTCTAAAAACTATCCGTGTTTGTACACGGGTTTTACTGCTAGTTATTATAAAAATAAAGTTACTATTCATTAACCCTCGTCAACAATATATATATATATATATATATATAATAGTGTGTACCTTTGATTACTCAGATATAAAAGTAGGGATACTTTCTCGACACGGCTAATAGCATTCACAATCCGTCCCCCCCAATTCTGCGAGCTATATTATGAAAAGTGATTAGGTGGTTGAAAGTGGTTGTGAGTAGAGGAGAGAGAAAATGTTACTGTTCATCTGTAAATTTGAGTGACACTGTTCATTCTTTATAATTTTTTAATATATTTTGAAAGTAGTTATGAGTGGATGAGGGAGAAAAGGTAATGATAACAGTATAAAAAATATTATTTAAATGAAAGATGAGAGAAAACTTAGTTATTTAATGAAATTACAGGGTAAAAAAGATGAAAGGAATGTGAATGCTCTAATATAATCTATAAATAGTATTACAATTTGTTAGTCTTAACAGGAACAATTGTGAACTAGTATGTAGTGGTGGTATATTTGACGGTATGGCATTCGTTAACTGTGATAATTGAATCTAAGAAAGCTTCTGCATTCTTCTGCTTCCATTGCATCCACCTATAAGAATGTGAATATAATAATAGATAAAGATAAAAGATTTAAATGTAATGAAACTTACATGGTTGTCTCTAAGAAAGTAGTGTAATGTGAATATTACTCTGAAATTCATTTACAGAGACTATCATATACTGGTTATAAAATATTACAATAGAGTTTATTTATTTTTTAGTACCAAAATAACAAATATTATGAAAGACGCCAAGGATTAGAAAACAATACCTAACAAGTCTTTCTTGTTAATATGTACTTTCTATTTCACCAAGGACTATCATAAACTTGTAATACAATCTATTGAGATCATGTATGTACATGTTAGTGAAGAGTATTTCAACACAACTGCAGATACACAACATAAGACTGAAGGGAGTGAGGCATCTTTTGAGGGGGCGACTTGCGCCATGTGTCGCCACGTCATCATAGAGGTAGTTGGGTAAAAAATGGGGGTGGTGTTCATGGCAACTCAAGATGCCCAAGAAAGAGTTATGATTGGTTGTTATTAAAGTGAGGTTTTTTGATTGGTGGATGAGAAAGGAAAAGAAAAAGTTTGGGCGTCTTGTGGGAGACGCCTTGGAGGTGGTTGCCTCTTGGAACGCCTATGGGGGGCGGTGTGAGGGGCTTCTTGGGTAGGGGTGGACGCCCCACTCCCCATAGTCTAAGTGTCCAATTTTGCCATACAAAGTTTCTTGAAGCTTGTTGGTCTCCTAATAAATCGTTTTTACATTTTATTCTTACTCTCTAAATTCCAAGTCATGAACATCGTATGATTCAGATCTGAGGTTTCGGACCAACAAAAAAGCAAGTGGACTTTTTCCCGTAAATATATCTCAAAGTTCAACAATTCTACAAAGAAGTATAAATATGCAACTGATATATATATATAGTTCTCATCGTAGGGATTCCAATCAACACAACGAACATCAATGTTATATGTTTTTTCGATCTAAACCGTAAAAGAATAAAATAATGACAAATTAACTCGCAATAAGAGGAACGAACAATTGAGTAACGGGTTAAAACATATTTCGATTAAATAGTTCAAAATTTTTTTAACAATTTAAACAAAATTCAGTTGCAACCAATTCCATTATAGTCAATAGTTTAAAAGATTTTAAACAAAAGTCAACTACCACCAATTCTATTATTGTCCAAAATTTACTTTACCCATATTCTAACCATATATTTTGATCAGTATATTTTTAATCGTCCGCGTCCAATAATTATGTATACCACATTTACCAAACATACTTTCTAACCTAATGTATACAAAAAAGTACACATCAACGCCATTTAGAAAAACATTCTGTCTCAACGTGCGAGTTAGCGTCAACTCGTTATAATACATGCATTATTTTTTTATGGGAATATATATTATATAATACTAGTTGTATGCATTTATCTTTATTGTAGCACAAGAGCTCTTTATTACGTGATCGAAAGTTGGTACACAACAATTCATTCGTGTATTATACAAAGAGTAACATCACATGCAAACATATCTAATAGTAATAAAAGATTCTCCGTAATATCACATGACATTCTCTTATAATAAAAGATTTAATCAAAATGCATGTGACAACGTATCAGTATTGTTATGGGTGAAATTCTGAGCCCATATCCTGAGAAATATCTTGGGTTATATCTTGGTTATATGATATCTGTTCACATCCGGGATGCTGATTCAGGATATTGGTAACATCCTGAATGGTATCCTCAGGATCACTAACGGATTATGTGCAGGTACGCGGGTTAGAAGCTAGCAACGTTCACAAGGACTCATTCCGCGGGAGACTCGGTCCAAGTCGTTCAAATAAAGACGTTGAAGCCGTATTACTCGGTCTACAACGTTAGCAATGGAATATTCGGAGCATCCTATATTTATAGGAATTTTCGTTTGTAATTCGTTACTATAAATAGGTGGGTATATCAGATCGAATAGGACATCACATCGACACTCACTACACTCTTACACTTGTTCTCTAGCAATTTTCATTTTCGCACAAAAGCGTTGTAACACTTAGCGATCTGGTCAATATCCTGCACTGTATCCTGACGTTTAAAGCAATAAGAAGAACAAGGCAGTTGCGATTGTCAGCTCCCGCGGTTTTATGCCGGCGATCCAGATTGATCAAGGGCTTTCCTCGTATATCTCGTGTCATCCCCTTTACTTTTTGCTCATTGTTTGATCGTAGATACAGCTCAATATCCTGAGCCGTATCCTGAATACTGTTTTTCCAAACAACTTAACCAGCATATTTTCAACACACTTTTTAGCACACTACCTCACTTAACTAATTTGATCACTTAATTGCTTCGGTAATTTTTGACCAAAACCATTTGGCGCCCACCGTGGGGCAAGTGGTGCTCTCTTTACTAAAAATCTTGGTGAAATCGTTAATCGGTTTTCTGTTTTCAAAACTTTTTGCCACATTGTTTACAATGGCCTCAAGATCAAACATGAGCTCCTCCACTGTGTCTGCTACAACTTCTGCTACTACTGGTCCGGTGCTTCCACCACCACCTCCAAGGATGCAGTCTTCTTCACAACCTCAGGATATTATCCCTACTCGGAGTATTCAGGGATCTGCTCCCATTTTAGCTTCTAATGATGAAATTCTAACCTTATTTGGAAGTGTGCAGGAACAAATGAGGCAGCAACAGGAAACAAACCAAATGCTGTTGAGGGAAATACAACTCCTGAAGTCTGGCTCGAGCAGATCTGCTGAGGATATCGTCACTCCATTACAACCCAGAACTTTGAACTTCAGTTCGGCTGTGTACACTGAGGATAATAGGGGGAATATTATGCCCAGCCTTCCTCAGAATCATACTCCTGAAATACCCTCCTCGGTCAGGATGTCAACCATGAGGAGCTCAGGATATGCTTCAGGATATGGGTAGAATCCTCAGACGGGTAACGTGTCAAATAATAATAATACTCATGCTGCTAACAATAGTGGATCTTTGCAGGATACAGGTGTAACATCAGTATTTACTAGGGAGCTTCAGAAGTTGAAGGACATGATATCCAGTGTACCTGGAGTGGTCCAGCCAATCCCGTAAGTGTCCCCAGACAGCCACAGGATATCTCGCTTTGCATATCCTATCTGTGATGCTGAGATTCCAAAGAGATTTCAAACCCCCAACATGAAGCTTTATGATGGAACTACGGATCCTGAAGAGCATATTGCCCAGTATAGGGAAAGAATGGAGATTAACCCTATCCCTCCGGAGCTCAAGGAAGCATGCTTGTGCAAGGGTTTTGGTTCTACCTTAACAGGATCAGCCTTGAAATGGCTCTAAAATGTTCCTCCTCATTCGATTACATCATTTGCTCACCTAGTGAATTTATTTAATAGTCAGTTTTCTTGTAGTAGAAGCTTTGAAAAACTAACAAGTGACCTCTACAGGATAACACAGGGGCCTCAAGAATCCCTAAGGGATTATGTGAACAAGTTCAGCCGGGAATCCTTAGACATTCCGCATCTTGATGTTGCAACAGCTGTGCAAGCTTTCAAGATGGGGCTGCAAAAAGATTCTCAATTTTACCAAGACCTTGTAATGAACCCATGCAGGAACTTGGATGAAGCTCGAAACAGGGCCCTAAGATATATTCGATTGGAGGATGACAGAAAGATGCAAGAGAGGATGAACTCATCCAACACCTATGAGTCAACTAACAGGAAGTCGGAATCCTCATTTAAGCCATATCGCTCTAAGCCATATGGTAGAAATGAAAACAAGAAAGTGAATGCTATCGAAGACGAGGATCCTGAAGAATATCCCGAATTATCTGAATATTGCTTTTCTGTTAACATTCCTGAATTGATGTATGCCATGCAGGGTTTAGGAGACAAGGCTAGGTGGCCTCGAAAGAATCAACAAAAAGCCGATTGGAAAGATAAGTCAAAATGGTGTGCCTTCCACGAAGATTTCGGACATGTAACTGAGGATTGCATTGCTCTAAGAAAAGAAATAAGCTATCTTCTAAGCAAGGGATATCTGAAAGATCTCTTAGGAAGAAAGAAGAATAAGGGTCAGGATACTGAGAAGGATCCTGAGCGAGCAGCGTCACCTCCCGCGGATGCCAAGATAATCAACTTTATTTCGGGAGGAGCCGACATTTGTGGGACTTCGTATTCGGCGGCGAAGAGACATGCAAAAGAAGCTAAGGCCGAAAGGGGAGACAGATCTGTCAGGATGACTACCCTCACAACTGACAAAGTGATCACATTTGATGGTGATGACAGGGATACTGTCCAGGATCCTCATCATGATGCTCTGGTAATAACATTATATGTGGCTAACCATTTTGTACGCAGGATATTGGTTGATAATGGCAGCTCCGTCAACATAATCCAACTAGAGACTCTGAAGAGAATGAATGTATCTCCGATGGATATCACTTCGAAGTCCACCGTGCTTGTTGGGTTCAGTGGAGAGGCTAGGAACACAGTGGGAGAGATAAAGTTACCAGTATATGTTGAAGGAGCCAACTCGATACAACGTTTCTGTGTGATGGATTCTCTATCCTGCTATAACATCATACTTGTTTTGGTAAAAAATCAGACGAGGATAATGCAACCAAACTCTCTGTTACGGGGTATGATGCTTGAATTGGTAAACAACAATGAGGATCACTATGAAATGAATTGCACAGGAGACACAAAGATTTATACGAGGAAAAAGCCCTTGATCAATGAATGATCTCCGGCATAAAAAACCTCGGGTGATGGAAACTACCAATCACCAACTCAAATTAAACAATAATTCTTTTACAACTTCGGATGATAGCGAGCTAAATACAAGGATCACTATAGTGTATCGTGTAGAAATGTATGAAAAATGCTAAGTGTTTTGCCTAGAGCTGGTGAGTGCAGTTGTACGAGTGTGTGTAGCCAAAAAATAGCCAAGTGTTGTCTAATTAGCTCGCTACCCCTTTTAAATTTAGTAAAATATCTAAATAACTAACTATCCGCAATTCATGCCTTCTCCCCACGATCTCCATAACGTTCACCATGGTCAAGCACGTGCGGAATAAGCGTGGAATATTCTTCAGGAGCGTTACCAAGACTAAGTCCAAGCTGGTATTCCTGCAAAACAACATCGAATTCAAAGCAGACAATCATTAGTATAAGGATCCTTAGGATGATCCATGATCCTGATCCTGAAGCACTTCTGAGGATCACTAACTGACACAGAAGTAAGGATCACCAAACAGGACAACAATTGAGGATCACGGGTCATTCAAAAATCCTCCCCTAACAATTGCCCCCAAAATATAAGGAGTAATATTGTAAATAAACGAGTTGTATTTTGTTGATCTCATCCGTAACAGACTAACAGATAACTAGCCGTTGAAGACGGACTAGCCGTTGCAAACCTGACGTCACTGAAGTGACAATCCTGCAAATCATCATTATAAATAGGAGTTAGAGATAGGATCAATTTGCATTTAAATCCAAGAGAAACTCCCTTTAAATTCTCAGCCGAAGATCAATCAGGTATCTCTTTTCCTATTTCTCCTTCTCTTACTCTGTTTTTCTTTTTTTTTTACCAACATCACGTTAAGAATGATGCTCCGGTCCTCCCCCGCCAAGGATCACCAGAAGGATAGCCCCTTGAAGAGTCAAGGGATCATCAAAGACTCAGCGAATGAGAGGTGTTGCTTTACCGATCCACAAGTAGATAAGATCCGACACTGCTTTCCGGCGAACGCCTTTTTCAAACCCTTCGATCCCACTGTTCTGAGCGACTACATTTCTGAAACATGGGTTGCCTTTCCGGTTACCCCATTCACCATAGGATACACCTATCCTTTTCCAGCTTTTACCCAATCCTTTTTCTCCCTAACCGGCATCTCCTACATCCAAGCTATGCCGATGATCTGGAGGGTCTTATATACCCTTGAAAGGATCATAGAGCAGGAAGGGATTGATTTAGGAATGTCGGAACTGGCAGAGATGTATGATCTCATGACGTTTGGATCCCACCGATATCTGTTTAAGCGAAAACCCGGCGAAGAACATCCCATTTTTAAAGCCACCAAGAACGATACAAACTGGAAACGACGCTTTTTCTTTGTCAGAAGGGATACCATTCCAAACAGAAAGGATCTACCAAGGAAGTGGTCCACCCATGGTAGGACAGAGGATCCTGAGAAGGATCACCAGGTAATCTTGCTCTTGTGATAGGATCACTAATCCCCTTTTGTTTTATGTTATGCAGCTGTCACTGTTTCACACCTTATACCATCTCCTGATACTAAGGAAAGGCTTGCTGTTTTTAGAAGACTCGGTCCTGAAACAAGATCATTTAAGACAATCACCCAGGATTCTCAAGAGGTATCCTCAGGCTCAGTCACCATGTCAAGTAAGTATCCTGCTTTTTATATAGTTAAAGATTTAAATAAATAGTTAAATAGAAATAGGATAAAGATACTTATCTTGCTTTGAATGTGTAGGTGCCGGAAAAGCTTCCAAGCCTGCCTCCCAGTTCAACATGGCCGACCTTGACACTGTTCGATCCAGAAAGAAGAAGGCCATTGCCAGCCCTAGTGTCTCCATCCCCAAGGCACCCACTAAAGGAAGGGGCGGCAAGAAGAGGAAAAACTCTGAGATAGAGGACCTACAAGGCCTGCCACTGATCCGCCACCAGTTCCTTGAATACTTCAATGACGTGAGGATCACCAATTCTGCCTAGGTATCCTACTTATTTGAGGATCACCTGATCTTGAACTGCTTTGTCTCTTTTGCAGAAATTTGCTGAGATTGAAGACTACGTGGGGAGCGTTGAGGAGCTGGATAAGAAGATTGCTGACCTCCAACAAGTTGCAGTGCTCAAGGATCTTAAGATTGCTGATCTCGAAAAAGCCCTTCAAGACGCCAAGACTAAGACAGCTAAAATCTTGATTGACATCGACTACGAGAAGCATGATCTCATAGAAGGTGCAAAGGTCTCCGCTGCCATCACAATGTACAAGACAAAACTGAAGATGGCCCAGGAAGCTCAAGATCCTGACTTCGACAGAAGCAGCTGGGATGTTGAGGGTTGGAAGGCGAGGTTAGCTGATCTGGAAGATGAGGAGGAGGCTGAGGAGGTTTTGGCGATCGAGGCTGGAAGCAGTGGAAAGGATCAGGTGAAGGATACCGAAGCTGAAGGGGATGAAGATGCAGCGAAGGTGTAGGCTGCATGATTGGGCAATGATGGACATTCCTAGACGTAGCCGGAGCCCAATTTTTAAATTTGGTAGTAGTTTGTTTTGTGGTTGTGCTGTTTTTAAACAATGATGGTCTGTGTTTGAACAATAGTTTTAGGATTAAGGATCTAGGATCCTTTGGACAATAGGTAGGATTACAAATGGTGGAGGGATCCTCTATTTGGGGGATGAAGCCATTGTGATCCTGCCGCCTTTTGATTTCCTGCACTTGCTATAACCGCATAAACAATGGACACCCGTTGCCAACCCATGTGGACGGGCCACGTTTTGCTGGTAGAAACGTGGGTTGGCAATTTTGACAACCTTCGACAGTTAAACCTTTGTTAATAAAATAACTTTAATCTTTTTTGGCTTATCTTATGTTGTTATCCTTGTTTGTCCTTTTAATTTTCAATTGTTTTGATGTACACTTGTCTGAGTAAGAAAAGTTGAACAAATTAGATAAAAAAAATTAGGATATGATCCAGGATCAAATATCCTATAGTTGAAAAATTCCAAAAAGTGGTATATTTTAAGGATCTTGAGTTCAGTTGTCAAAGTATTAGGGTTATTCAAATAATCAATGAATAAAATCAAAATAGTTAAGGATCATACCTGAGGATCCAAGTTAGGATCCTAACCCTTAATACTATAACCAGGATAACCATAGGACAAACCTTAGTAAGAGGTAAGGATCAAGGATCCTTGGTTGTTTAACTTCGAAGACCTGAAATAGAACATAACTTGGGACTAAGCCATTATAAGATAAAAGTTAGCAACTGGGGACAAGCCCAAAGGATAACTGGGGACAAGCCCAAGGATAACAGGGGACAAGCCCAAGGATAACTGGGGACAAGCCCAAGGATCGTGTGTGAACTGGAGTATGGCCCTAACTGGCGACTATCCAAACTTAGTGGCATGAAAATGCCAAAACCTTAGCTAACGTGAAAACGTTAGAAACCTTAAGAACGGATGTATGGTACGTCTACCATTATACGTAGGATCCTAGGTATAGCCAGTACAATGGAATTATCACCCCCTAAAACGAGTACTGGTCCCACTGCCATGAGCTATACCAGGATCATCGTGCGCTACTGGCGGAACTGGGGTCAAGCCCAAATAACTGGGGTCAAACCCAAGTAACTGGTTGCTTTTGTGGATAATCATCCTTTTGCTAAGAGTACCTGAACCTTCAAAACTCAAAATCACGTGAAAGGGGGATAAAGGATGCAGGATCCTTATCCTTATGTGAGAAAGTAAGGAAATGAAATAGTTTAAGATTAGAATGTTACCAAAATGAGGATCATCTGTGCTTTAAGGATCCTTTAAGGATATTTATCATGTGAGGATCATGGATCCTTATCACATGAAGTATTTCTTCAAATGGACAGCATTCCAGGCTCTAGGTAGCAAATCACCTTCCATTGTTAGCAATCGATATGCCCCATTTCCTGCCTCAGCTTCAATCAAGTAAGGTCCTTCCCATTTTGGTGCCAAATTTCCATCAGCAGGATTGGTGGTATTCTGAAATGCTTTCCTTAGTACCATATCACCAACTTGGAATTTCCTGATCCTGACATTTTTGTTGTAGGCTCCAGCCATTCTTTGCTGATAACTGGCCATCCTTATCCTTGCCAAATCTCTGATTTCTTCTATAGTATCCAGGTCTTGAACCAAGTTCTCATCATTTTCCTCAGGATCACGAATACTTGTTCTAGCAGTTGGAACCACCATTTCTGTAGGGATCACTGATTCTGCCCCAAATACCAAAGAGAATGGAGTTTGGCCTGTAGCATTCTTAGGAGTTGTCCTATCAGCCCAAAGCACATAAGGTAGTTCTTCTGCCCATTTCCCTTTTCTTGGATCCAAGCTTCTTCTTCAAATTGTTGATGATGATCTTATTGGAGGATTCTGCCTGACCATTAGCTTGTGGGTGGACTGGTGTTGATGTTATCATCTTAATCCCCCAGCTGTCACAAAAGTTAGTAGTTCTGCCCCCAATGAATTGGGAACCATTATCACATATAATTTCAGAAGGAATACCAAATCTAGTTATAATATTTCTTTTAATGAAGGATATAACTTCCTTTTCTCTGACTTGGGCAAAAGCTTCAGCCTCTATCCACTTGGAGAAGTAATCAGTCATAGCAAGCATGAACACTTTTCCACCAGGTGCCTTAGGGAGCTTACCAACTATATCCATGCCCCATCTCATGAATGGCCAAGTGGAGGATATAGGATGCAATAATTCAGCTGGTTGATGAAGGATATTGCTGTGTCTCTGACAAGGATCACACTTCTTAGCATACTCCACAGCATCTCTCTTCATAGTTGGCCAATAGTATCCTGTCCTCAGGATCCTTGAGAATAATGCCCTGCCCCCAGTGTGGTTTCCACAATCTCCTTCATGGAAGTCTTTTAAAACTTCTTGGATTTCAGGATCCACAATGCATCTTAAATATGGTCCTGTAAGAGATCGTTTATACAACATATTATTTAAAATTGTGAATTGAGATACCTTAATTTTGAAAGCCCTAGGGTTTTCTCCTGTAGGAATCTCTCCATGTTGTATGTATCTCATGATTGGAAGGATCCATGATCCTGAATGAGATTGATTATCATCACTAGGGATGATTGCAGAATCCTCTCCTATCTCCATAGCCACATGATCCTCGATAGCCGTGGTCAGGATATGGATAATAAGGATCTTGATATAATCCGGGATCTTCAAGGATGATCCTAAATTGGCTAATGCATCTGCCTCTGCATTCTCTTCCCTTGGTACCTGTGTCAAACTAAAGGATACAAAAGAGAGTGCCAATTCTTTGACTATCTCCAAATATTTGATTAGCTTTTCACCTTTAACAGCATAGGATCCATTAAAGTGATTAGTGATTAACAAAGAATCTACATGTACCTCAAGATACCTGATCCTCATATGCTTAGCAATTTGCAAGCCAGCTATCAAGGCTTCATATTCAGCCTCATTGTTAGTGGTTTGGAACTCACAAGCTATAGAGTGGGGTATTATGTCCCCCTGTGGCGATTTTAGTAGTATTCCAAGCCCTGTTCCTTTGACATTTGAGGATCCATCAGTATAGAGTATCCAAGGATCCTTGGTCTCCTCTAGCTGCTGAACTTCTAACTCAGCTTCCTTTTGCAAATCACTACTGAAATCTGCCACAAAGTCGGCTAATGCTTGGGATTTAATGGCTGTCCTGGGCTCATATCTTATATCATATGCACTAAGCTTCACTGCCCACTTAGCCATCCTTCCTGACATTTCAGGTTTCCTGAGGACATTCTTAATTGGAAAATTAGTTTTGATGATAATGGCATGAGTTTCAAAATAATGTCTCAATTTAGTAGATGCCATAATTAATGCAAGGATAAGTTTTTCTAAGTGTGAATACCTGGATTCGGCATCAAGTAAACTCTTACTTACATAATAAACAGGATGTTGTATACCTTCGTGATCCTTAACAAGGACGCCACTTACTGCTTTTGAGGATACCGCGAGATATAAGGATAACACATCTCCTTTTTCTGGTTTCATCAAGGCCGGGGCCGAGGATAGGTAATCCTTAAGAGCTCTTAAGGCACTTTCATGCTTCTCAGTCCACTCAAATTTCTTATTCTTCCTTAGGATATCATAGAATTCCTTGCACTTTTCTGAGGATTTGGATATGAATCTGTTTAAAGCTGCAATCCTGCCTGTTAACCTCTGAACATCCTTAGCATTGGCAGGGGACTTGATGTTCACTATAGCTTTGATTTGTTCTAGACTGGCTTCAATGCCTCTCTTTGTCACCATATATCCTAAGAATTTACCTGCTTTAACACCAAAGTGACATTTTGAAGGATTAAGTTTCATGTTATATTTGTCAAGGATATTGAATGCTTCCTCCAAGTCTCTTAGGTGATCCTCAGCCTTTTTTGATTTTACCACCATATCGTCTATGTAAACCTCCATAGTTTGTCCAATCTGATCCTTGAACATCATATTCACTAGCCTTTGATAAGTTGCACCTGCATTTCTTAGTCCGAATGGCATAGCAATATAGCAGTATATACCAGTTGGAGTCATAAAGGCTGTATCCTCTTGATCGGATGGTTCCATCTGAATTTGTTGAAATCCAGATGAAGCATCCATAAAAGTTAACAGTTCATGACCCGCAGTTGCATCCACCGTGGAGTCAATGTGGGGGTAATGGGAAAGGATCCTTGGGACATGCCTTATTTAAATCGGTGAAATCGACACATACCCTCCACTTTCCGTTTTTCTTTTGAACAACAACCACATTGGCCAACCATCTTGGATACTTGACCTCTCTAATCATACCTGCTCGTAGTAATTTCTCTACCTCCTCCTGGATAATGGCATTTCTTTCTGGTGCAAATTTCCTCCTCTTTTGATGGATTGGTTTGAAGGACCTATCAATGCCAAGTTTGTGAGTGATTATATATTTAGATATACCTGTCATGTCTTCGTGTTTCCATGCAAAGGTAGTCTTTCTCCTTTTGAGGAAGGATATGAGGTCTTCCTTTATTTCGCCAAGGATCCCTGATCCTATATAAACTTTAGATTCAGGATCATCAGGATCCATAAGGATTTCTACTACATCCTGTTCTCTTGCCTCCAAGACATCCCTTGGAGGACGCTTTAATTGCTATTGCTCCCTTGACTTTGATGCTGGTTTCATTGATGAGGTGTAGCAGTTCTTAGCCTCTTGCTGATCACTATCAATCTTCACTATTCCCCAAGGACTAGGAAGCTTCACACATTGATGATAAGTGGATGGGACCACCTTCATGTCATGTATCCAAGGCCTGCCAAGGATAACATTACAACAAGATAAACAGTCAATAACACAAAACTTTTGGTAAGAATGTAGGCCTTCGATATAGATTGGGAGTTTAATGTCCCCCAGAGTATTCTTAGTCTCGCCACTGAATCCCACGAGCACAGAGGATCTTGGTATGATATCGGATTCAGGAATATTCATCTTCTTGAGGACATCAAGCTGGATAATGTTCACATAGCTTCCTCCGTCTATAAGGATCCTGCGAACAAAATGGTTAGAAATAAAAAGAGTGATAACCAAACCATCATGATGAGGATCCTGAATGTCAACACGATCATCCTCATCAAAAGTTATAACTTTTCCTTCGGAGACACTGGATGTTCGAATGGGTCTATCTCCATTATCCATCTTGGTTTCCTTTGCATGTCTTTTAGCTGCAGAGAAGGATGTTCCACAAATGTCTGATCCTCCAGAAATAAAGTTTATAACTTGTGCATCTGCTGGAGGGGCTGGAGCTTTCTCTGGGATCCTTTCAGGATCCTGAGTCCTTGACTTCTTTCTCCCCAATAATTCTTTCAAGTGCCCCTTGCTCAACAAGTATCCAATTTCTTTTCTCAGTGCGATGCATTCTTCTGTGAGATGCCCAAAATCTTCATGATATGCGCACCACTTTGACTTGTCTTTAGTTGCAGCTGGTCTGTCATTTTTCCTGGGCCATCTAGCTTTATCACCTAAATTCTGCATCGCAAGGATTAGTTCATTGTTATCAACATAAAAGCAATATTCGGAAATTGGAGGATAATCCTCATCATCCTCTTCTTGTTCAACAGCATGCACATTCTGGTTATCAGATTTGTTATAGGATCTGAACTTGTTGTTCTTGAATGAGGATCCTTGCTTCTCTTGCTTTAAGGATCCTGCTAACCTCTCCTGGATCCTTTTGTCATCCTCTAGCCGGATGAACCTAAGGGCTCGGGTTCTTACCTCATCTAGATTCCTGCACGGTGTCATAACAAGATCATCATAGAATAATGAATCCCTAAGCAATCCCATTTTAAAGGCTTCAACAGCCGTAGCTATATCCAGGTTAGGGATATCTAAGGATTCTTTACTAAATTTAGTGATATAATCCCTTAATGATTCATTATGACCTTGGGTTATCCTATACAGATCACTAGTTAAACGCTCAAATTTTCTACTACAAGAAAACTGGTTATTAAATAGGTTAACTAGATTAGCAAACGAGGTAATAGAGTAAGGGGGAAGACTTAGCAGCCATTTAAGAGCCGATCCAGTAAGAGTGGATCCAAATCCCTTGCACAGACATGCTTCCTTTAACCTTTCTGGGATGGGATTAATCTCCATCCTTTCCCTGTACTGTGCTATGTGTTCTTCAGGATCCGTTGAACAATCATACAACTTCATGGTAGGCACATGGAACCTCTTGGGTATCTCAGCATCACAGATCAGTGGTGCAAAACGAGATATCTTGTGGCTCCCATCTGCAATCTCTGGGATAGGCTTGACCACTCATGGGACACTTGATATCATATCCTTTAATTTTTGCAATTCTCTGGCCATGGCATGGTTGATACCTGTATCCTGCATAAGGCCATGGTTAGTGGTATAAGAATTATTAAAAGTGTTACCTCCCATTGGATTCAAATTAGGAAGAGCGGATGTGAATCCATATTGTTGAGGCTCTGGAATGACCGATGGACCAGTAGAAGCAATGGTCTGCATTGGAATGAAATCTCCCTGATGGATATCGGAGCTCCCTGATTGCAAACTCCTTAAGGATCCCGGAATCTGGAAGGATCCCTGAAACTGAGAGGATCCTTGGACCTAGGAGGATCCTGGGACGTAGGAAGATCCTTGAACCTGGGAGGATCCTTGGACGTAGGAAGATCCTTGAACCTGGGAGGATCCTTGAACCTGGGAGGATCCTTGAAACTGAGAGGATCCTTGAAACGGCCAGAATCCTTGAATCTGCTGCGCTCCTGAGTATCCTCCTGAGCTTACGAAGGATCCTATATGCTGAGGATGGGATCCTGCTGGTTGGAAGTATGACCCTGAAGCCTGAGTCATTGCTGATGATCCGTAATGCACTCCTTTTGGCCCTCCCACATATTGAACATCTGAAACCGCTGAAGGCTGAGAAGTTATAACCGGAGTATCGAAATTCAAAGATCTGGGCATCAGTGGAGAATGATCCTCTGCCGATCTCTTCTGTTTCTTGATGTCTCCAATTTCTCTAAGAATCCTTTCATTGGTCTTATCCTGCTGCTGTATATGCTCCTTCATCTGCAAAATCAGAGTAAACAAGTCACTAGTAGTAGGAGTATAAGAAGCAGAAGAAGTTGGAGGTTTTGAGAAAATGGGAGTTGGTTTCTTCTCGGCATTTTTCTGAGGTCCAGAAGGTGGTGGAGGCAAAGGTGGAATGCCCTGGGATGAATTGACTGCAGACATCGCACTGGAGGTGTTCTTTGATGATGAAGCCATCTACTTGGACGTAACGAACCAAAATGATCACAAGAATGAGAATTTCTTAGGAATGAAGCACCAATTGCCCCACGGTGGGCGCCAAACTGTTTTGGTCAAAAATCAGACGAGGATAATGCAACCAAACTCTCTGTTACGGGGTATGATGCTTGAATTGGTAAACAACAATGAGGATCACTATGAAATGAATTGCACAGGAGACACAAAGATTTATACGAGGAAAAAGCCCTTGATCAATGAATGATCTCCGGCATAAAAAACCTCGGGTGATGGAAACTACCAATCACCAACTCAAATTAAACAATAATTCTTTTACAACTTCGGATGATAGCGAGCTAAATACAAGGATCACTATAGTGTATTGTTTTGGTTAAAAATTCTGTTTATAATATGCAACCAAACTCTTTGTATCGGGGAATGATGCCTCAAATGTGTAATAGCGATAAGGATCACTTCGATGTAAAATGCACAAACAACACAAGAATTTATACGGGGAAAAAGCCCTTGATCAAGAGTTGATCTCCGGCACAAAAAACCCCGGGTGATGGAAACTACCGATCACCAAGCTTAAATAAATGATTAAATGTTTACAACTTCGGATAGTAACGAGCTAGGTACAAGGATCACTATCGTGAAAAGTGTAAATGTGAGTGAAAATGAGTGTATGTTCGTCGAGAGCTTCAAGTGTGCGAGTATACGAGTGTGTGTAGTTGCAGAAATGGCTAAGTGTTTTTCTACTAGCTCGTTACCCCTTTAAATTAGAAATGTAACAAGCTAACAAACTCTCCTACTTTCGTGCCATGCCTCCACGTTCTCCACAACGTCTATTTTTGGTCAAGCACGTGCAGAATAGTTTGGGAATATTCTCCAGGAATGTCGCCAAGACTTGGTCAAGCTCGTAATACCTGCGAGGTAATACAAAATACAAACAATCGTCAGTACGAGGATCCTTAAAGTGATCCATGATCCTGAAGCTCTTCCGAGGATCACCACCTGTCACAGAAGTAAGGATCACATATCAGGATAATGAATAAGGATCACTAATTGTTAGAAAATCCTCCCCTAACAATTGCCCCCAAAATATAAGGAGTGAAATTGTAAATATGCGAGTTATATTTTCTTGATCTTATCGGTAACTAACTAACGGATATATAGCCGTTAAAATAGAACTAGCCGTTAAGATCATGACGTCACGGAAGTGACAATCCTGCAGAATCATAATTATAAATAGAGATATAGATAGGATCATTATGCATTCAAATTCGAAAGAAACTCCCTTTATATTCTCGGTAGAAGATCAATCAGGTATCTCTTTCTTCTCTTTTACTCTGTTTTTCTTTCTTTATCTCCGTCTCTTCGAAAATGTTGCTCCGAAGTTCACCGGCCAAGGATCACCCAAAGAACAGTCCTCCGAAAAGCCAGGGGATCATTGAAGACTCCATTAAAGAACGCTGCTGCTTCAATGATGCTCAGATAGATAGGATCCGCCACTGTTTCCCGGCGAACACCGAGTTCAGGCCTTATGACCCCAATGCCCTGAGTGATCATATTTCCGATACGTGGGTTGCTTTCCCCGTCACCCCGTTCACCATTGGCTATTCTTATCCTTTTCCAACCTTCACCCAATCTTTCTTTTCACTAACCGGCATCTCTTATGTTCAAGCCATGCCGATGATTTGGAGGGTTTTACACACCCTTGAAAGGATCATCGAGCAGGAAGGCATTGATTTAGGAATGTCAGAACTGGCGGAACTGTATGATCTTACTACCTTTGGATCCCACCGTTATTTGTTCAAACGAAAACCCAGTGCAGATCATCCTCTTCTCAAAGTCACCAAAAACGACAAAGATTGGAAACGTCGCTTCTTCTTTGTAAGAAGGGATAGCATTTCAGATGGAGAGCATTTACCAAGAACATGGTCCACCCATGGTAGGCCGGAGGATCCTGGGAAGGATCACCAGATGGCCATGTTTTTGTAATAGGATCACTAACCCCTTCTTTGTCTTGTGTCATGCAGCCATCTCTGTTTCACATCTCATCACAACACCCGCAACCAGGGAAAGACTTGCTGCTTTCTGGGGACTCGACCCTGAAACTAGAACTTTTAAGACAGTAACCCAAGACTCACAGGAGGTATCCTCAGGCTCTGTCACAATGTCAAGTAAGTATCCTTGTTTAAAATTTAAATAAATAGTTAAATGTATATTAAGAAAAAATACTTATCTTGTTTTGGTTGTGTAGGTGCTGGAAAATCTACCAAAGCTGCTTCAAGATTCAGTGTCACCGATCTCACCACTGTCAAATCCTCCAAGAGAAAGGTTCCTGCCAGCCCAACAGCCTCAATCCCTAAGGCACCCCTCAAAGGAAAGGGAGTCAAAAGGAGAAAGGCCTCCGAGGCCGAGGATTTGCAGGGTCTGCCTCTAATCCGCCATCAATTCCTCGAGTACTTCAATGAGGTGAGGATCACTGTCTTTGCTCATATATCCTGTTGACATATCCTGCTGGTTACATGATCCTGACCTTATCCTTTTTGCAGAAATTCGCAGAGATTGAGGACTATGTGGGCCACGTTGAGGATCAGGATAAGAAAATCGCCGACCTCCAACAGGTTGCCGTGCTAAAGGATCTTGCCATTGCTGATCTTCGAAAGGAACTCCAGGATACCAAACAGGAGATGGCTAAGGTGCTGGTCAATTTTGACTATGAAAAGCAGGAGATCACGGATGATGCCAAAGTCTCTGCCGCCATAGCAATGTACAAAACCAAGCTGCAAATGGCCTTGGAAGCTCAGGATCCTGCCTTCGACAAAAGCAGCTGGGAAATTGAAGAATGGAAAGCAAGGCTGGCTGAATTGGGTGATGAAGAGGAGGCTGAAGAGATCCTGACGATCGAGGCTGGAAGCAAGGATGAAACGGGTGAAGCAAGTGGAGCCGGAGGTGGTGATGCAGCGAAAGTTTAGGCTGCTGAAATGGGCGATGATGGATATTTCTAGACGTGGCCGGAGCCCATTTTTTTTTTTTAAGTTGGATAGTTTGTTTTGTTGATGGTGTTTTTTGCTGAACAATGATGGATTGTACTTGAACAATAGGTTTTAGGATTAAGGATCATGTATGATCCTGTGGACAATAGGCAGGATAATGGGTGGTGGATGGATCCTCTGTTTGGGGGATGAAGCCACTCGTTATCCTTCCGTCTTTTATTTCCTGCACTACTTTTGAACTTATTATCATGGACACCCTTTACCTACCCCAGCGGACGTGCCACGTTTTGCTGGTAGATGCTCGGGTAGGTAATTTTGACAACCTTTTAAGGGTTTGTGTTTTGTTAATAAATAAAATCTTAACATTTGCCGCTTATCTTGTGTTGTTATCCTTGTTAATATCTTACTTTCCAACTGTTGTAATGTTCATTTTGTTTATACTTATCAAGCTTTGAAAAATTAAAAAAGATATCCAAAAAGTTTAGGATATGATCAAGGATCACATATCCCATAACCGATAAGTTCTAAAAAGTGATATAGTTTAAGAATCACAAGTTCAGTTGTCAAGTATAAGGGTTATTCAAATAAATAATGAATAGAAATAATTAAGGATCATACCTGAGGATCCAAGTTAGGATCCTAACTATAATAAGGATAACTAAAAGATAAACCTTAGAATAAAGTAAGGATCAAGGATCCTTAGTTGCCTATCTTCAAGAACCTGAAATAGAGCATAACTTGGGACTAAGCCAATATAAGATAAGAGTTAGTAACTGGGGACAAGCCCAAGGATAACTGGGGACAAGCCCAAGGATAACTAGGGACATCCCAAGGATCGTATGTAAACTGGAGTATGGCCCTAACTGGCGACTATCCAAACTTAGTGACATGAAAATGCCAAAACCTTAGCTAACGTGAAAACGTTAGAAACCTTAGCTAACGTGAAAACGTTAGAAACCTTAGGAACGGATGTATGGTACATCTACCATTATACGTAGGATCCTAAGCATAGCCAGAACAATGGAATTATCAGCCCCTAAAACGAGTACTGGTCCCAAAGCCTTGAACTATACCAGGATCATCGTGCGCTACAGGCGGAACCTGGGGACAAGCCCAAATAGCTGGGGTTAAACCCAAGAGACGGATTGCTTCTGTGGATAACCAACGTTATGCAAAGGATACCTGAACTTTCAAAACTTGAACTCACGTGAGAGATGGATAAAGGATACATGATCCTTGTCCTTATAAGAGAAAATAATGAAATGAAATAGCTTAAGTTTAGGATATTACCTAAGTAAGGATCACCGATACTTTGAGGATCCTTTAAGGATATCCCTTCCGTTAGGATCACCTCTGCCATGAGGATCCTGGTCATATGAAATATTTCTTCAAGTGGACAGCATTCCAAGCTCTTGGTAGCAGATCACCTTCCATGGTTAGCAATCTATATGCCCCCTTTCCTGCTTCAGCTTCAATCAAATAAGGGCCTTCCCATTTTGGAGCCAGTTTCCCATCGGCAGGATTGGTAGTATTTTGAAATGCTTTCCTTAATACCATATCTCCAACTTGAAACCTCATGATCCTGACATTTTTGTTGTAAGCACCAGCCATTCTTTGCTGATAACTGGCCATCCTTATCCTAGCCATATCCCTGATTTCTTCAATAGTATCCAGGTCTTGAGCCAAGTTTTCATTATTTTCCTCAGGATCACGAGTAGTTGTTCTAGCAGTTGGAACCACCATTTCTGTTGGGATCACCGATTCTGCCCCAAACACCAAAGAGAATGGTGTTTGACCAGTAGCATCCTTAGGGGTTGTCCTGTCAGCCCAAAGCACATAGGGTAGTTCTTCTGCCCATTTCCCTTTCTTGGATCCAAGCTTCTTCTTCAAATTGTTGATGATGATCTTGTTGGATGATTCTGCTTGGCCATTAGCTTGTGGGTGGACTGGTGTTGATGTTATCATCCTAATCCCCCAGCTGTCACAAAAGTTAGTGGTTCTGCCCCCAATAAATTGGGAACCATTATCACATATAATCTCAGAAGGAATTCCAAATCTAGTTATAATATTTCTTTTAATGAAGGATATAACTTCCTTTTCTCTAACTTGGGCAAAAGCTTCAGCCTCTATCCACTTGGAGAAGTAATCAGTCATAGCTAGCATGAATACTTTTCCACCAGGTGCCTTAGGGAGCTTTCCAACTATATCCATACCCCATCTCATAAATGGCCAAGAGGAGGATATAGGATGCAATAATTCAGCTGGTTGATGAAGGATATTGCTGTGTCTTTGGCAAGGATCACATCTTCTGGCGTACTCCACAACATCTTTCTTCATGGTTGGCCAGTAGTATCCTGTCCTCAGGATCCTTGAGAATAATGCCCTGCCCCCAGTGTGGTTTCCACAATCTCCTTCATGGAAGTCTTTTAAAACTTCTTGAACTTCAGGATCCTCAATGCATCTCAAGTATGGTCCTGCAAGAGATCGTCTATACAACATATTATTTAAAATTGTGAATTGAGATACCTTAGATTTGAAAGCCCTAGGGTTTTCTCCTGTAGGAATCTCTCCATGTTGTAAGTATCTCATAATTGGTGAGACCCATGATCCTGATCCTGAATGGGATCGAGTATCCTCACTAGGGATCATTGCAGAATTATTCCCTATCTCCATAGCCACATGATCCTCGATAGCCGGGGTCAGGATATGGATAATAGGAATCTTGATATCCTCCGGGATCTTCAAGGATGATCCTAAGTTAGCCAATGCATCCGCTTCTGTATTTTCTTCCCTTGGTACCTGTGACAAACTAAAGGAAACAAAAGAGAGTGCCAAACTTTTGACTATCTCCAAATACTTGGTTAGCTTTTCACCTTTAACAGCATATGATCCATTAAAGTGGTTTGTAATTAACAAAGAATCTACGTGTACCTCAAGATACCTGATCCCCATATGCTTTGCAATTTGCAAACCAGTAATTAAGGCTTCATATTCAGCCTCATTATTAGTGGTTTGGAACTCACAAGCTATAGAATGGGGTATTATGTCCCCCTGTGGCGATTTTAGTAGTATTCCAAGCCCTGTGCCTT
Organism: Helianthus tuberosus; assembly: GCA_030545235.1. Classification (NCBI taxonomy): domain Eukaryota; kingdom Viridiplantae; phylum Streptophyta; class Magnoliopsida; order Asterales; family Asteraceae; genus Helianthus; species Helianthus tuberosus. The sequence goes on along the minus strand of JARYGA010020110.1, from coordinate 51,311 downwards.
TGACGTTTGAGGATCCATCAGTATAGAGTATCCAAGGATCCTTGGTCTCTTCTAGCTGCTGGACTTCTAGCTCAGCTTCTTCTTGTAAATCACTACTGAAATCAGCCACAAAGTCAGCTAATGCTTGGGATTCGATGGCTGTCCTAGGCTCATATCTTATATCATATGCACTCAGCTTCACTGCCCACTTAGCCATCCTTCCTGACATCTCTGGTTTCCTGAGGACATTCTTAATTGGAAAATTAGTTTTGACAATGATAACATGAGTTTCAAAATAATGTCTCAACTTAATAGATGCCATAATTAATGCAAGAATAAGCTTTTCAAGGTGTGAGTACCTGGATTCGGCATCAAGTAAACTTTTACTTACATAATAGACAGGATGTTGTGTACCTTGATGATCCTTAACAAGGACCGCACTTACTGCTTTTGAGGATACTGCAAGATATAAGGATAATACATCACCTTTTTCTGGTTTCATCAAAGCCGGGGCCGAGGATAGGTAATCTTTGAGGGCTTTTAAAGCATTTTCATGCTTCTCCGTCCACTCAAATTTCTTGTTCTTCCTTAGGATATCATATAATTCTTTACACTTCTCGGAGGATTTGGATATAAATCTGTTCAGGGCTGCTATCCTTCCTGTTAGCCTTTGAACATCCTTAGCGTTGACCGGAGATTTGATGTTCACTATTGCTTTGATTTGTTCCGGGCTAGCTTCAATGCCTCTCTTTGTCACCATATATCCTAAGAATTTACCTGCTTTAACACCAAAGTGACATTTTGAAGGATTAAGTTTCATGTTATATTTGTCAAGGATATCGAATGCTTCCTCCAAGTCTCTTAGGTGATCCTCAGCTTTTAAGGATTTTACCACCATATCATCTATGTAAACTTCCATAGTCTGTCCAATTTGATCCTTGAACATCATATTCACCAGCCTTTGGTATGTTGCACCTGCATTTCTTAATCCGAACGGCATAGCAATATAGCAGTATATACCCGTTGGAGTCATGAAGGCTGTATCCTCTTGGTCGGATGGTTCCATTTGGATTTGTTGGAATCCAGATGAAGCATCCATAAAAGTTAACAGTTCATGACCCGCTGTTGCATCCACCATGGAGTCAATGTGGGGTAAAGGGAAAGGATCCTTGGGACATGCCTTATTTAAATCGGTAAAATCGACACATACCCTCCACTTTCCGTTTTTCTTTTGAACAACAACCACATTGGCCAACCATCTTGGATACTTGACCTCTCTAATCATACCTGCCCGAAGCAATTTCTCTACCTCTTCTTGGATGATGGCATTCCTTTCTGGTGCAAACTTTCTTCTCCTTTGATGGATTGGTTTGAAGGATCTGTCAATGCCGAGTTTATGAGTGATAACATCCTTGGATATACCAGTCATGTCTTCGTGTTTCCATGCAAAGGTAGTCTTTCTCCTTCTGAGGAAGGATATGAGGTCTTCTTTCATTTCGCCAAGGATCCCTGATCCGATATATATTTTGGATTCAGGATCATCAGGATCCATGAGGATTTCTACCACATCCTGCTCTCTGGCCTCCAAGACATTCCTTGGAGGATACCTTGATTGCTATTGCTCCCTTGACTTCGAGGCTGGTTTCATCGATGAAGTGTAGCAATTCTTAGCCTCCTGCTGATCACTATCAATCTTCACTATTCCCCAAGGACTAGGGAGCTTCACACATTGATGGTAAGTAGATGGGACTGCTTTCATATCGTGTATCCAAGGCCTGCCAAGGATAACATTACAACAAGATAAACAGTCAATAACACAAAATTTTTGATAAGAGTGTAAGCCTTCAATATATATTGGGAGTTTAATGTCCCCCAGGGTATTCTTAGTTTCGCCACTAAATCCAACGAGCACGGAGGATCTTGGTATGATCTCTGATTCAGGAATACCCATCTTCTTTAGAACATCCAGCTGGATAATGTTCACTGAACTTCCTCCGTCTATAAGGATCCTGCGGACAAAATGGTTAGATATGAAAAGAGTAATAACTAAACCATCGTGATGAGGATCCTGGATATCAACACGATCCTCTTCATCAAAGGTTATGACTTTTCCTTCGGAGACACTTGATGTTCGAACTGGTCTTTCTCCGTTATCCATTTTAGCTTCCTTCGCATGCCTTTTAGCCGCTGAGAAGGATGTGCCACAAATGTCGGATCCTCCGGAAATAAAGTTTATCACTTGTGCATCTGCTGGAGGGGCTGGAGCCTTCTCAGGGATCCTTTCAGGATCCTGAGTTCTTGACTTTTTTCTTCCCAACAATTCTTTTAGATGCCCCTTGCTCAACAAGTATCCAATTTCCTTTCTTAATGCAATGCATTCTTCTGTGAGGTGCCCAAAATCTTCATGATATGCACACCACTTTGATTTATCCTTAGTTGCAGCTGGCCTATCGTTCTTTCTCGGCCATCTAGCTTTATCACCTAGGTTCTGCATAGCAAGGATTAGTTCATTGTTATCAACACTAAAACAATATTCAGAGATTGGAGGATAATCCTCATCATCCTCTTCTTGATCAACAGAGTGCACGTTCTGATTATCAGATCTATTGTAAGATCTGAACTTGTTGTTCCTGAATGAGGATCCTTGCTTATCCTGCTTTGAGGATCCTGCTAACCTCTCCTGGATCCTCTTGTCATCCTCTAGCCGGATGAACCTGAGTGCTCGGGTTCTTACCTCATCTAAGTTCCTGCATGGTGTCATAACAAGGTCATCATAGAAAGACGAATCCCTAAGCAGTCCCATCTTAAAGGCCTCAACAGCCGTGGCAATATCTAAGTTGGGAATGTCTAAGGATTCTTTACTGAATTTGGTAATGTAATCCCTTAATGATTCATTATGACCCTGGGTTATCCTATATAAATCACTAGTCAATCGTTCAAATTTTCTACTACAAGAAAACTGATTATTAAACAAGTTAACTAGGTTTGCAAATGAGGTAATAGAATAGGGAGGAAGACTTAGCAGCCATTTGAGAGCTGATCCAGTAAGAGTGGACCCGAATCCTTTGCACAGGCATGCTTCCTTTAACTTTTCCGGGATTGGATTGATCTCCATCCTCTCCCTGTATTGTGCAATGTGTTCTTCAGGATCCGTCGAACCATCATACAGTTTCATTGTGGGTACATGGAACCACTTGGGTATCTCAGCATCACAGATTGGTGGTGCAAAGCGAGATATCTTGTGGCTCCCATCTGCAATCTCTGGGATAGGTTTGACTACTCCCGGAACACTTGATATCATATCCTTTAGCTTTTGCAATTCTCTAGCCATGGCATGATTGATACCTGGATCCTGCATAAGACCATGGTTAGTAGTATGAGAATTATTAAAAGTGTTACCTCCCATTGGATTCAGATTAGGAAGATTGGATGTTAATCCATATTGTTGAGACTCTGGAATGATCGAGGGACCAGTAGAAGCATTGGTCTGCATTGGAATAAAATCTCCCTGATGGACATCTGAACTTCCTGTTTGCAAACTCCTCAAGGATCCTGGCATCTGGAAGGATCCCTGAAACTAAGACGATCCTGGAACGAAGGAGGATCCTTGAACATGGGATGATCCTGGGACAAAGGAGGATCCTTGAACCTGGGATGATCCTGGGACAAAGGAGGATCCTTGAACCTGGGATGATCCTGGAACAAAGGAGGATCCTTGAACCTGGGATGATCCTGGAACCAAGGAGGATCCTTGAACCTGGGATGATCCTGGAACAAAGGAGGATCCTTGAATCTGCTGCAATCCTGAATATCCTCCTGAATTCGTGAGGGATCCCATATGCTGAGGATAGGATCCCGCTGGCTGGAAATATGAACCTGATGCCTGAGTCATTGTTGTTGTTCCGTAGTGCACTCCTTTTGGTCCACCCACGTATTGAATGTCTGGAACCACTGATGGCTGAGAAGTAATCACTGGAGTATCAAAATTCAAGGATTTCGGCACCAGTGGGGAATGATCCTCTGCCGTTGTCTTTTGTTTCTTGAGATCTCCGATTTCTTTGAGAATCCTCTCATTGGTCTTATCCTGTTGCCGTATCTGATCCTTCATCTGCAAAATCAAAGTAAACATGTCACTAGTAGTGGGAGTGTAAGAAGCAGAAGAAGTTGGAGGTTTTGAGAAAATGGGAGTTGGTTTCTTCGCAGCATTCTCAGCGTTCTTCTGGGATCCAGAAGGTGGTGGAGGCAAAGGAGGAACGCCTTGTGAGGAAGTGAATGCGGGCATCAAATTTGAAGCATTCTTCGCTGAGGAAGCCATTTGCTTGGTTGTAGTGAACCGAAATGAGCACAAAAATGCGAATCTTTCTAAGGACGAAGCACCAATTGCCCCACGGTGGGCGCCAAACTGTTTTGGTTAAAAATTCTGTTTATAATATGCAACCAAACTCTTTGTATCGGGGAATGATGCCTCAAATGTGTAATAGCGATAAGGATCACTTCGATGTAAAATGCACAAACAACACAAGAATTTATACGGGGAAAAAGCCCTTGATCAAGAGTTGATCTCCGGCACAAAAAACCCCGGGTGATGGAAACTACCGATCACCAAGCTTAAATAAATGATTAAATGTTTACAACTTCGGATAGTAACGAGCTAGGTACAAGGATCACTATCGTGAAAAGTGTAAATGTGAGTGAAAATGAGTGTATGTTCGTCGAGAGCTTCAAGTGTGCGAGTATACGAGTGTGTGTAGTTGCAGAAATGGCTAAGTGTTTTTCTACTAGCTCGTTACCCCTTTAAATTAGAAATGTAACAAGCTAACAAACTCTCCTACTTTCGTGCCATGCCTCCACGTTCTCCACAACGTCTATTTTTGGTCAAGCACGTGCAGAATAGTTTGGGAATATTCTCCAGGAATGTCGCCAAGACTTGGTCAAGCTCGTAATACCTGCGAGGTAATACAAAATACAAACAATCGTCAGTACGAGGATCCTTAAAGTGATCCATGATCCTGAAGCTCTTCCGAGGATCACTACCTGTCACAGAAGTAAGGATCACATATCAGGATAATGAATAAGGATCACTAATTGTTAGAAAATCCTCCCCTAACATGTATCGTGTAGAAATGTATGAAAAATGCTAAGTGTTTTGCCGAGAGCTGGTGAGTGCAGTTGTACGAGTGTGTGTAGCCAAAAAATAGCCAAGTGTTGTCTAATTAGCTCGCTACCCCTTTTAAATTTAGTAAAATATCTAAATAACTAACTATCCGCAATTCATGCCTTCTCCCCACGATCTCCATAACGTTCACCATGGTCAAGCACGTGCGGAATAAGCGTGGAATATTCTTCAGGAACGTTACCAAGACTAAGTCCAAGCTGGTATTCCTGCAAAACAACATCGAATTCAAAGCAGACAATCATTAGTATAAGGATCCTTAGGATGATCCATGATCCTGATCCTGAAGCACTTCTGAGGATCACTAACTGACACAGAAGTAAGGATCACCAAACAGGACAACAATTGAGGATCACGGGTCATTCAAAAATCCTCCCCTAACAATACCGGGAAGACCATGGATTCACGATATGAAGGCTGTGCAATCAACATATCACCAATGCATCAAGATCCCTACCCCTTGGGGAGTTGTCAAGGTTGATAGTGATCAGCAGGAGGCGAAAGAATGCTACTCATCCTCGATGAAATCCTCAACCAAGCCTAGCACAACATAGCAATTAAAGATGCGGGCCCAGGATATCGTGGAGGATTCGGAGCAGGATGTGAAGAAAATTATCCTGGATCAGGATAATCCTGATATCTCGGTGCTCGAAGAGCAGTTAACTAACTTTTTGAAATGCAGGATGTCAACGTTTGCGTGGAAGCATGAGGATATGACAGGTATATCCAAAGACATTATCACTCACAAGCTTGGAATTGACAGATCATTCAAGCCTGTTCAGCAAAAAAGAAGGAAATTTGCTCCTAAGCGGAATACGATTATCCAAGAGGAAGTTGAAAAATTGTTGAAGTCCAGGATGATCAGAGAAGTCAAGTTTCCAAGATGGCTAGCAAACGTAGTCAGAAGAAAAATGGGAAATGGGGAGTCTGTGTAGACTACACAGACTTGAACAAGGCTTGTCCTAAAGACCCATTTCCTCTTCCTCACATTGATGCAATGGTGGATGCTACTGCCGGGCATGAAATGTTGACCTTCATGGATGCATCCTCAGGATTTCAGCAGATTCAAATGGAGCCTTCTGACCAGGAGGATACTGCCTTCATGACACCAACAGGTATTTATTGTTATACGGCTATGCCTTTTGGTTTGAAAAATGCAGGTGCAACATACCAGAGATTGGTAAACATGATGTTCAAAGACAAGCTGGGGGACACCATGGAGGTATACATTGACGATATGGTGGTAAAATCAAGGAAAGCTCAGGTTCACCTCCAAGATATTAAAGGAGCATTTGATATCCTGGATCAATATAACATGAAGCTAAATCCTGCTAAATGTCATTTCGGAGTAGGGGCAGGAAAATTTCTAGGATATATGGTGAGCAAAAGAGGAATAGAGGCGAGCCCGGAGCAGATTAAAGCCATCTTGGATATTAAATCACCCTCAAATATGAAGGATGTTCAACGATTAACAGGGCGAGTGGCAGCATTAAACAGATTTATTTCAAGATCCTCAGAGAAATGCAAAGAGTTTTATGATATCCTGAAGAAGAACAAGAAATTCGAATGGGGTGAGAAGCATGAAGCAGCCCTGCAGGATTTGAAGCAATATCTTTCAACTGCACCTCTACTGATGAAGCCTGAGAATGGTGAACCACTATCCCTATACCTCGCAGTATCAGGGAATGCTGCAAGTGCCGTCCTTATAAAGGATCATGAAGGTCAGCAATATCCTGTTTATTATGTTAGTAAAAGTTTGTTAAATGCTGAAACTAGGTATTCTCATTTAGAAAAATTGATACTAGCATTAGTTATGGCATCAACGAAGCTTAGACATTACTTTGAGACACATAGGATTCATGTTAAAACAAATTATCCTGTCAAAAATGTGCTTAGGAAACCAGAGATGTCAGGCAGGATGGCCAAGTGGTCAGTAAAGTTGAGTGCATATGATTTAGTATATGAACCTAGAAATGCCATAAAGTCTCAGGCTTTAGCTGACTTTGTGGCTGATTTCAGTAGTGACATTCAGGATGAGGTAGACCTAGAAGTCCAACAGTTAGGAGAATCCTCAGGATCCTGGACGTTATATACTGATGGTGCATCTAATGTAAGAGGAGTAGGATTGGGAATACTACTAAAATCGCCACAGGGGGACATATTACCCCAGGCTATTAGGTGTGAATTCCCTGCTACTAATAATGAAGCAGAGTATGAGGCTTTAATTGCAGGATTAGAGTTGGCTAAGAATACGAGTATCAAGAATTTGCAAGTATATGTTGACTCCTTGTTAATTACTAACCATTTTAATGGATCCTATGCAGTTAAGGGTGAGAAATTAATCCATGCAGTTGGCTAAGATATCTCAAGGAAGGACACATCCCCGGAGATGAAAATCCTAAGGCATTTAGGATGAAGGTATCACGATTCACTATTATAAATAATGTTTTATACAAGAAATCTCTTGCAGGACCGTATTTGAGGTGCTTGGAGGATCCTGAAGCCAAAGAAGTACTTCAGGATATACATGAAGGGGATTGTGGTAACCACACTGGGGGCAGGTCATTGTTCTCGAAAGTATTAAGGACATGATATTATTGGCCAACGATGAGGAAAGATGCTGCAGAATATGCTCGAAGGTGTGATGCATGTCAAAGGCATAGTAACATACTACATCAACCAGCTGAACCACTATATCCTGTAGCTTCCCCTTGGCCATTCATGAAATGGGGGATGGGTATAGTAGGGAAGTTACCAAAAGCTCCGGGAGGAAAAGTCTTTATGCTAGCAATGACAGATTATTTCTCTAAGTGGGTTGAAGCTGAAGCATTTGTTCAAGTTAGAGACCAAGAAGTAGTATCCTTCATAAAGAGGAATATCCTGACCAGGTTTGGGGTACCAGCTGAAATCATTTGTGATAATGGGTCCCAGTTTATAAGCAAGAGGACTACTGACTTTTGCAAGAGTTGGGGAATCAAAATGATCACGTCTACTCCGGTACATCCTCAAGCGAATGGACAAGCTGAATCCTCAAACAAGATAATTGTCAATAACTTAAAGAAGAGACTTGGAGCCAAAAAAGGAAGATGGGCAGAAGAATTACCCTTTGTTTTGTGGGCTGATAGGACAACGGTAAAGAATGCAACCGGCCAAACCCCATTTTCCTTGGTATTTGGAGCAGAAGCAGTGATTCCAACGGAAATGGCGATACCTACTGCAAGATCTATCCTACAGGATCCTGAACAGAATCCTGAAGCCTTATGTCGAGATTTGGATACTATAGATGAAAAAAAAGAGATGCAGCAAGGCTAAGGATGGCAGCATATCAACAAAGAATATCCAGAGCATATAACAAGAATATAAGGACTAGGAGATTTCGAGTTGGTGATTGGGTGCTAAGAAAGGCTTTCCAAAATACCACTAATCCTGCCGATGGCAAGCTAGCTCCAAAATGGGAAGGACCATATGAAGTTGAGTCAGAAGCAGGGAAAGGAGCATATCGACTCAAGAATATGGAAGGGGATATGCTACCGAGATCCTGGAATGCAATACACTTAAAGCTCTATTTCAAGTAAGAATAGAATTTAATTTCTATCTCAGAATGGTATGTATTCTATCTCTTTTAAATATATTTGTTTATTATCTTGAACCCAATACTGACTTAAGCATCGGAGGGGTGTTAGCCAAGCTAACACCCACCTTAGTTTATGTTAGGGGTGGATTTCTAAATGATCAGTGATCCTCATTTACTGTTGGGTTTAGTGATCCTCAATTCTGTCTGAAGTAGTGATCCTCAGAAGTGTTGCAGGATCAGGATCATGTATCATCATAAGGATCCTTGTACTAACGGTTGTCTACTTTGAATTCGAAATTGTTTTGCAGGAGTATAAACTTGGACTTGGTCTTAGCGATATTCCTGGAGTATATTCTATGTTTATTCCGCACGTGCTTGGCCAAAAGTGGACGTTATGGAGTCGTGGAGGACTTGCACCATTTGCGGAATGTTAGTTAGTGTAGATATTTTCCATTTTTAAAGGGGTATCGAGCTAATTAGAAAACACTTGGCTATTTTTTGGCTAACACACACACTCTTACAACTGCTCTCACCAGCTCTCGTTAACCCACTTGGCGATTACACACTTTTTTACACAACACACTATAGTGATCCTTGTACTTAGCTCGCTATCATCCGAAGTTGTATTACATTTCTTGTTTAATTTGAGTTGGTGATCGGTAGTTTCCATCACCCGAGGTTTTTTATGCCGGAGATCATTCATTGATCAAGGGCTTTTTCCTCGTATAAATCTTCGTGTCACTTGTTCATTACATTTCATAGTGATCCTTATTGTTGTTCATCAATTCAAGCATCATACCTCACAACAGAAAGTTTGGTTGCATTATCATTGCTTGATTTTTGACCAAAACAGTTTGGCGCCCACCGTGGGGCAATTGGTGCTTCATTCCTAAGAAGATTCATATCTTTGCGGTCATTTCGGTTCATAACAACCAGGCAGATGGCTTCCTCAGCGAAGAACATCTCAAACTTGATGCCATCATTCAGTTCTTCACAAGGCGTTCCTCCTTTGCCACCACCACCTTCTGGATCCCAGAAGAATGCTGAGAATGCTGCGAAGAAACCAACCCCCATTTTCCAAAAACCACCAACTTCTTCTGTTTCAACTAATCCTACTACTAATGATCTTTACACTCTGATTTTGCAGATGAGGAATCATGCACAAGAGCAGGACAAAACCAACGAAAGGATCCTCAGGGAAATTGATGAGATCAAAAAACAGAAGAAATCAGTGGAGGATCACTCCCCTCTGATGCCAAGATCGCTAAACTTTGACACTCCAGTCATAACTTCCCAACACTCAGCGGTTCCGGACGTGCAATACTTGGGTGAATTACCAGGAAGGCATTATGGAACAGCAACTATAAGTCAGGCATTTGGCTCTCACTTCCAGCCTCAAGGATTCTCTTCTCAACCGTCAGGATCCTCTTCTCAGCATCAGGGATACTACACGTCAGGAGGATATTTGGGAATGCATGCAGTTCAAGGATCCTCCCAGGTCCAAGGATCCTCCCAGGTCCAAGGATCCTTCCCGGTTCAAGGATCCTCCTTTGTCCCAGGATCCTCTCTGGTTCCAAGATCCTTTCAGGTTCAAGGATCATCTCAACTTCAAGGATCCAACGTCCTTCAGGATCAAGGATTTTGAGAAGTATGCAGCCTCAGAGCTCAGACATTCATCAAGGAGACTTCATACCAATGCAGACCATTGCTCCCTCTGGTCCTTCAATCATGCCAGAGTCTCGTCAATATGGATTCACATCCGCAATTCCAAACACGAATCCTGTGGGAGGTAACATTTTTAATAATTCATATAACACTAACCATGGCTTAATGCAGGATACAGGTATCAATCAGGCTATGGCTAGAGAATTACAGAAGCTCAAGGATATGATATCCAGTGTACCAGGAGTGGTTAAACCCATTCCTGAGATTGCAGATGGTAGCCATAGGATATCTCGTTTTGCACCACCCTTGTGTGATGCTGAGATCCCTAAAAGATTCCAGATACCATCTATGAAGCTGTATGATGGTTCGACGGATCCAGAGGAGCATGTAGCTCAATACAGGGAGAGGATGGAGATCAATCCAATTCGTGAAAGGTTGAAAGAAGCATGCCTATGCAAGGGATTTGGATCCACACTCACAGGATCTGCTCTTAAATGGCTGCTAAGTCTTCCCCCTTACTCCATTACTTCATTTGCTAACCTAGTTAATTTGTTTAATAGCCAATTCTCTTGTAGTAGGAAATTTGAACGATTAACTAGTGATCTATATAGGGTAACACAAGGTCAAAATGAATCACTTAGAGATTACATCACTAAGTTTAGTAAAGAATCCTTAGATATTCCTAACTTGGATATTGCTACGGCTGTAGAAGCCTTTAAAATGGGATTACTTAGGGATTCATTATTCTATGATGATCTTGTAATGACACCTTGCAGGAATCTTGATGAAGTAAGAACCAGGGCCCTTAGGTTCATCCGCCTAGAGGATGATAAAAGGATCCAGGATAGATTAGCAGGATCCTCAAAACAGGATAAACAAGGATCCTACTTCAGGAGCAACAAATCCAAGTCCTACAACAGATCTGATAACCAGAATGTGCATGCAGTGGAACAAGAAGAGGATGATGAGGATTATCCTCCTATTTCTGAATACTGTTTTTCTGTTGATAACAATGAACTAATCCTTGCAATGCAGAATCTAGGTGAAAAAGCTAGGTGGCCAAGGAAAAGTGATAAACCAGCTGCTACAAAGGATAAGTCCAAGTGGTGTGCATATCATGAGGATTTTGGGCATCTCACTGAAGAGTGTATTGCACTGAGAAAGGAAATTGGTTACTTGTTGAGCAAGGGGCATCTGAAAGAGCTTTTGGGACGAAAAAAGTCAAGGGTCCAGGATCCTGAAAGGATCCCGGAAAGGGCTCCTGCTCCTCCAGCAGATGCACAAGTCATAAATTTCATATCCGGTGGATCAGACATATGTGGTACATCCTTCTCAGCAGCAAAAAGACACGCTAAGGAAACCAATATGGAGAATGGAGACAGACCTGTCCGGACCTCCGTTGTCACCCAGGATAAAGTCATAACTTTTGATGAGGATGATCGTGTTGACGTGCAGGATCCTCATCATGATGGTCTTGTAATTACATTGTTTATTTCTAGCCACTTTGTTCGCAGGATCCTGATAGATGGAGGAAGCTCTGTGAACATCATTCAGCTTGATGTCCTCAAGAAGATGAATATCCCAGAGTCTGATATTATCCCAAGATCCTCAGTACTTGTGGGATTCAGTGGAGAAACTAAGAATACATTGGGGGACATCAAACTCCCAATCTATATCGAAGGATTGCATTCTTATCAGAAGTTCTGTGTTATTGATTGCTTATCATGTTGTAATGTTATCCTTGGCAGGCCATGGATACATGACATGAAGGCGGTCCCATCCACCTATCATCAGTGTGTAAAGCTTCCAAGTCCATGGGGAGTGGTGAAAATTGAGAGTGATCAACAGGAGGCTAAGAATTGCTATACCTCATCAATGAAGCCAGCTTCAAGACCAAGGGAGCAATAGCAATTAAAGTATCCTTCAAGAGATGTCTTGGAGGCAAGAGAACAGGATTTGAAGGAAATCCTCATGGATCCTGAGGATCCTGAATCCAAGATCTTCATAGGATCAGGGATCCTTAGCGACATCGAACAGGAGCTAGTATTCTTCCTTAAGAAAAGGAAATCTACCTTTGCCTGGAAACATGAAGACATGACAGGTATATCTAAGGATATAATTACTCATAAACTTGGCATTGACAGGTCATTCAAGCCTATACATCAAAAGAGGAGGAAGTTTGCACCTGAAAGAAATGCTATTATCCAGGAAGAGGTAGATAAGCTACTTCGAGCAGGTATGATAAGAGAGGTTAAGTATCCAAGATGGTTAGCCAATGTGGTTGTTGTTCAAAAGAAAAATGGAAAGTGGAGGGTATGTGTCGATTTTACTGATTTAAATAAGGCATGTCCCAAGGATCCTTTCCCATTACCCCACATTGACTCCATGGTGGATGCTACCGCGGGTCATGAGTTGTTAACTTTTATGGATGCTTCATCTGGATTCCAACAAATTCAAATGGAACCATCTGATCAAGAGGATACAACATTCATGACCCCAACTGGTATATATTGTTATATTGCTATGCCATTTGGACTAAGGAATGCAGGTGCTACTTACCAAAGGCTTGTCAATATGATGTTCAAGGGACAAATTGGACACACTATGGAAGTCTATATTGATGACATGGTGGTTAAGTCCAAGAAAGCTGAGGATCACCTTAAAGACTTGGAGGAAGCATTCAATATCCTTGATAAATATAATATGAAACTTAATCCTTCTAAGTGTCATTTTGGTGTGAAGGCAGGTAAATTCTTAGGATATATGGTGACAAAGAGGGGCATTGAAGCAAGTCCAGAGCAAATTAAGGCTATTGTGAATATCAAATCTCCTGCCAATGCTAAGGATGTGCAAAGATTGACGGGCAGGATCGCAGCCTTGAACAGATTCATATCCAAATCCTCATAAAAGTGTAAGGAATTTTATGATATCCTGAGGAAAAACAAGAAATTTGAATGGACTGAGAAGCATGAAGGTGCCCTCAGAGCTCTTAAAGATTACCTATCCTCAGCCCCAGCCTTGATGAAACCAGAAAAAGGAGATGTGTTATCCTTATATTTGGCGGTATCCTCAAAAGCAGAAACCTGAAATGTCAGGAAGGATGGCTAAGTGGGCAGTGAAGCTTAGTGCATATGATATACGATATGAACCAAGGACTGCCATCAAATCCCAAGCCTTAGCTGACTTTGTGGCAGATTTTAGTAGTGATTTGCAAAAGGAGGCTGAACTAGAAGTCCAACAGCTTGAAGAAACCAAGGATCCTTGGATACTGTTCACTGATGGATCCTCCAATGTAAACGGAACAGGGCTTGGAATACTACTAAAATCACCACAGGGGGATATAATACCCCACTCCATAGCTTGTGAATTTCAAACTACCAACAATGAGGCTGAATATGAAGCCTTGATAGTTGGTTTGCAAATTGCTAAGCATATGAGGATCAGGTATCTTGAGGTACATGTAGATTCTTTACTGATCACTAATCACTTTAATGGATCCTATGCTGTTAAAGGTGAAAAGCTAATCAAATATTTGGAGATAGTCAAAGAATTGGCACTCCCTTTTGTATCCTTTAGTTTGACACAGGTACCAAGGGAAGAGAATGCAGAAGCTGATGCATTAGCTAATCTAGGATCATCTTTGAAGATTCCTGAGGAATCATGGCTGGTAAACGTCGAAAATGATGTACGCATCAAAACATCCATTTAGGATGAATACATACGAGTAAAGATGAATACATGAAAAAGATAGTTTTATTTCATAACTTCTTGTCAAGACAATGAACTATGAAATTTTCCGACCCAAAGGAATCAACGATTATGTTTTAAAATTTCCCTAGTGACAAGGTCTCTGAGCCATCATAAGTCCTTTGGAACAAGCCCTTGTGCTATATATAAAAGATGTCAGTATGACATTGGCAGTTGTGACTTATATCCCCTGTCTGCTAAATATGAAGGATTATATTCCGCTTTAATGCCAAAGATGGTTTATTTAAACTTAGGCAAAACATAATCAAATAAATTAAATTCTATCTATTGGCCTATATGGTTTAATTGCACCATGGCTATTTATTCATCAAAATTCGACAATTCGCCATATAATTAAATCAATTATCACTACTTGGTTTTTAGCCTTCAAAGCTTCACCATGGATGACTCCTCTGAAGCTCACAATCATCCAGTTGATCAGAATGATAATGCAAGACTGAACTTAACGGGCGCCGAGTTACAGGCTATGTTAGATACAGCTGTAAACAAGGCCGTGAATCGAGCGTTAAGGGATCATAAGCGAAAGTGCATTAATGCCCCAAATGAAGGTCGTAAAAAGGGTAAGACCGGTTCAAACCATAACCCGTCCAAGCCAAAGGGGGCAAAGCCCAAATGCAATAACTGCAGGAAGCAACATTCTGGAAAATGCACCATCGACCCATGTGCTAATTTATGTGGAATTTGCAAAACCAAGGGTCACAAGACCTTGGATTGCAAGAAATTGGAAGATGCGACCTGTCATGGCTGCGGCGAAAAGGGCCACATCAGTACTAATTGCCCTAAGGCTGCCAAGGAAGGAGCAGCTAAGTATGGAAAGTATTTAAAGGACAAACAGCAGTCAGGTGAAAAACCCAAATGCAAAACCTGCAAGAAACAGCACTTCGGGAAGTGCAGGTATGGATCGAACTCGTATACACAGTCGAGAACTTTTGCATGTGGGATATGCAAGTCCAAGGGGCATAAGACCTTGGACTGCAAGAAGATGGAGGACGCAACCTGCTATGGTTGCAATGAAATAGGGCACATCAAAACTAACTGCCCTAATAAAACAAAGAAGTCTGGCGAGGCTAAGAAGACCAAAACCGAAAACTCCCAAATGGATACTCAAGAGGCTATCCAAGATGACAAGGTCACAACAGGTACTTTCTATATCAATAACGCTCATGTTAGAGTATTATTTAATTCAGGTTCAGATAAGTCTCTCATAGACAATAGATATTGTAAATCATTAAATCTGCCTGTTAACAACTCTAAGCGTTAAGTATAAAGTAAAATTGACCGATAACACCTCGGAGACTGCTCCAGCAATTTTAGATGGACGTTTTATATCCATTAAGAATTACCCCTTCTCCGTTGTCCTTGTTCCGTTAATAAGAGGACTCTATATAGTAATAGGTAAGGATTTGTCGTCTTGTGACCAAGCCCATATTGTGGGTGATAAGAAACAGTTAATTATCAAGACTGTCATTTTGAAGGTTTGCTTCGGATCAGAAGATCCATGCGGCCCGCGTCAAAAAAATGGTGGAACCGGCCGTCCCCGGAATCGAACCTGGGTCTAGGCCGCACCCTTTCGCGCGCCTAGCCAACCGAGCTAGGTGCCTAGTTTGTGAAAATTTCCATTCTTATTTAATATAAGCACATGTACAATAACTTCCTTACTTCTTACTATAAGTCACCTACTTATCCTTCTTCTATTAACTAAGTATTAGAACCCAAGATTTTATCTCTATGTTTTAATTACTCTTGGCTTGCTTATGATGACTAAACACTAGAAAGGATGAAGTAGAAACCATTAAGTATATCGGTGGTTATGCTAGAAAGGATATGGTAAGGTTTACATCACAGTCATTTGATGGCAATACTCTTAATGAGTAAGGACATTAATGAAATCCTCAAGTAGGATCCTCTTATACATTATGGAACGGTCCAAGTTTTAAGGACCTTATTAGAAAAGCCTGATATCCGTTCCGCGAAAAAGGGAAAAGACAGAATAAGAATTTCTGACTCTCGCCATAAAAGTTCTAGACTGTCGACTGTATGTCGCAAATTTTAATTCATTGGCTGAGATAGTACCCTATTCAGTATACCCAAAAAAATCTAAGCTTAAAGCACATAATTATTAGTGGTTAGCTTTGACAATAAGAGGGCACACTAAGGTTTAAAAACCTGCTTATTAAAAATCCATTATGGATCTACCTCAGCTACCCACGTTATAATGATTAAGAAGTAATCAGTCAAAGCTGAGACTGCCCTAAATTTATCTAAAATTTTACAGCTAAGTTTAGAAGGATTATTAGTGGAGGCGTTTAGCCCTCCTGTTGAATAATTAGAGACAGCTCACATTAGGAATTTCACCAAATAAACCCTTATATGTGAATTTATTGCTATAAATTACATGTGGTTTTGGGTGTTGTTAAGTCTCTCACAAGACTTTAAACTTAGCAAACTTTTAGAAATTTTCCCTGTAAGAACCCCAGATGTTAAGTGTAAGGTAGAACCTTCAGGCAAATCATATGAACCATTTCTTCTATTCTTGTCAGAAACCTTTAGGCATAAATTTTTAGAAGTATCCTCTCTCTAAAAGGAAGTGCGAAAGCATATATAGTTGATCTCTTTAATCTCTACCGATTCCGAATACCAGATGGTATGATAAAAGCGTCATATGAAGATTGGTGTATCTTAATAAGTTCCATAGATTGCTTCCATGCCTGATCAGTATGGAGGTTTAATGCATGGGACCACAAAGGTATTCCGAGAGGTCATATGGTACTAAATTCAACTAATGGTATTCAGAGGAGATATCCAGGATGGAATTATCCAAGTAAATGTTCCAGATCAAGAAATTCGTGGACTCGTAACGTAAAAGTGTCACTTAATTGACACAAGCAAAGATGGATGAATTGGAGCTTGAGATTTATAAAATCTCTGTAACCTCCTTATATCTTGATCATCTTCTTCTAAGATTACCCTGTTTACCCCAGAGAGGCAGGTAGAGTTAAGGGATATATCCCATTTAGGGCTGCTTTATTATGAGACCTCCAAGACAGCTAGTACCATTTTTGGCAGAATTGAAAACCCTGGTCAAATAAGATTTAAGATATAGATTCATATAGCCTAACTCAATATCCTGAGAGTTCGGTATAGTTAGATATGAAAGACGGTTCATTTTGCTTATGCATTATCACCGCAACCCTAATTAGGCAACAATTAAGGATTTGCCATCAACTGCCCAGGATCGTCGATCTGTTCGACTAACGACAAGGATTAGCTATTCCCTAAACATTAGCTAAGCAGTGGTTGGAATAACCATCTCACCTTAAAAAAATAAGCTTTTCTATAATAATTGATATGTAAGTATTAAGGCTACTCCTTTGGAGACCTTGTATAGATGGAATGTTAAACATCTATTGTTAGATAGAGAATTGGTAAGTCCAATTATCAAGACCTGAAAGTTGCCTGGGGGACAACAAATAAGATCATACAAATCAATAATTGATTTTAGGTTGCCAGTATACGGCAAGAAATCAAGGAGTTACGAAAATAGCAAACTTCCTTAGTTCTTGTTAAAGAATAAAATGCAACAAAAGAGATCACCCTGGAAGGGTGTGCCAATTTGTGAAATTATCAGGCTAGTTAAGCTCGGAATATATGGAAATCATTCGAAGGAAATTGAATGTATCAAGATCAAGTAGCTTGTAAGCTAAAACCTACTTAAGGAGTTTGACGGAGCTCGCAATACATTGCACAATAGTGACTGGAAGATGTGTTCCGCCAATAAGTCAAGAAGCACTATCACATAATGATATGCAGAATTATGATGTGATGAGCATTCTGTATCGATTGAGGATCGACAGGTCAAGAAGCTCCAAAAGGATACATACGCCTAATATAAGAGCCACTATGGGAGCTTGGAAAGACTCCAGATATGCTATAAAAGTTAAGTCCCTTATGCGACAAAGAGTACTTCCAGCATTTTAACAAATCTCGAGGTCGAGATTTCTTTTAAGGGGGTGAGGATGTAACACCCCGAAAATTTACGTCCTATAATGTCTTGACACGTGTCATAACCTTTGAACGTGTGAAAGAATGTTCTTGAAGGACTAAAGTTGACAAACAATGAAACTATGTAAATACAAGGGTTCAAAGTGTCAACAATGAATAAATATACTTTACAATAACCCTACATAATGTTTATAACCTTAAACGAATGGATCATGGATCATACAAAGAGAATTGTGAAGGAAAGTGAGAGATTACAAACTACAGGGGTTAAATGTGTCAACATGTTAAAGATATACCTCTGAGTGACCTTTTAGCAAACCCAAAGCCTTGTAACGATTAAATATGCTCACTAGAATGTACCATAAAAATTTCACCAAGTTTCGTTACTGTATGAGAAAGTTGTGATAAAATTCGTATGCGAGGGTTAGAATCGTTAACATTGAAATTTAGGGTTTATCGGGTGATCACAAAGTTACCCGGGGACTTGACAAAGTGGGTATAAGTATTAAAGCCCCTATATGTCAATTTTAAAGTCCCATAATGCAAGAATACAAGTGAAAGCGACGTTTAGGAGGACCGGGGGCCAGAATGCAATTAAAGAAAAATGGGAAACCTGAACATAAGGCTCAGGCGGCCCGCGTGAGATTTAACAAAATGTGAGGCGGCCCGCGTCAGACCTGCAGATGCAGAAAAAACAGGCAGGTTCCTGTTTGCATGTTGTAACCGACTTTAAACTTAGTTTTTCGATTCTATGGGCTTCCTAAGATGGTTTATAGCCTATAGGGGGCACATGTACTGATCTTGGATCATTGCTAGACTCATTTGGCATCAATTTGTGAAAGATCAAAGTTCTTATAAAGTCTCATATTGCAACATACATGCACATTTCAACTTCTGGACTTTTAGAGGAGCTCAAGAACTGATACAAGCTTTCCAAATCATTCATTAGACGTATGTAAGTACACTTGATTCTTCTTGTTTGGGTTATGCTTAGTTTATAGCCTAGAAATCAAACCGTCTTAACTACGGTTTGACTTTACGATAAATCATAAACGGTCCAGAATTTTTTCGAAATGAAAGTTGTTACAAGTTGGTAATTTTATGGGCAAATAACCCTTAAAAGGGCACCCGCTGATTTCAATCCTAACTATGTCGTTTGTCGAGTCAAACTTCTTCCGAAAAAGTCAACATAACCATTAAACATGTAATTAGCGTTCCAGAAGGCGTGTAATCTGTTTTAACATGCATATAACCTGCAAATAAGTATAAAAACTTGTTTAAGCTTGTTTGATTCGACAACTCTCTGTTTTGAACCGATTCAGAGCCGAAAGTCGCGTAGTTTGACTTTCTGCTTTGACTTCGATTCTGACCCGATTAATATAGGTTTAGACATGCCTTAAAGTTCCATTAGGACCTAGTTACATGTTGGTATAACCCTCTGCGTTTATACCACTTGAAACCTCGATTGTCCGACGGTTCCGTTAATTGCCTAAATAATGACCATATTACCCTTATAGCCATAAAACGAGATTTTTAGAAATATGAAAGTAAAATAATCTTAGTTACTGATTATTGATCATGTCTGCAAAATTTCACGTCAATCGGAAGTCTAGATTAGGAGTTATGCTTAATGACGTAATTATAACGTTTATTAGTAATTAAACGGCGTCATTAGCGTAAAACCTATCTAAACCCAATTTTTAACACCAAAATTTTTACCCACTGATGTAATATAACATTTTGGGATTTTTGAAGATTTTTAATTATTTTTAAACTGATCATAAGCTAGGATTAGTGCCTTAATTCGGTTAATACCGAATATACCCTTTTCGGCCATAAAATGAGTTTTAAAAATCCTTTTGATGCCAATCCAATTGCTACTGATTTTAAATATTAAATAGAGTGTTTTGAACCTGTTTAACTGATCAGGAAACTCAGAATCCTATTTTAACCCGTACGTCGCTTAAAACGGCTTTATACGCATATTATACGCATAGTTAGGGTTTAAAACTATTTTGGCATATAAGACTTATAACCAAATGTTATAACCTGTTAAAATAAACCATTTTACTGATTTAATCAGACCCGGATCACAGGAGATAAATTAATTCCTTTTATAACTTTAAAAATGACCAAAATACCCCTACGGGGCTTATTATGAGATTAAACTCGTTTTGGGCATAACGGAAGGTATCCTACTGATATCACAACATATTTAAGGCATGTTAACTTAGGAAACCTGTTTAGGACTCTTATGGTTACCCGTTACGCTTCATATGCGTTCGGTTCGGTTTATGTAACTAGTTTACATAAATTAGCCGAAAAGGGTCAAACCTTATCGGTTTTATCTCAAAATCCAGAATGTGTATAATATACCCATATTATACAAGTCTCCGAACTTGTCGGGTCTAAATCACATTCTATTCCGGTCTTCGCCTTATCATGCGTTTGAACCGTATCTTCCTTTTGAAAACTAATCGGTCTAAGTCAAGGCTTAATTCAAAGACCCGTTAGGATTCTAATAGGTTATTAAAAACCTTCGTTCCAGATTTAGGAGCCCAGTAAAAGCTATCTGTACTTGCTGATTTGATACGGCTGGGATTGAATTTATATTTAGCTCAGGTAAATACTTTTAACTTATTTTCCCTATACGGGCTTGGGGTACGGTATATAAAATACCGCTTGGTCCGGCATTGAATCTTTAATCGAATAGAGGTTAAATCATTGATATGCTACGTTTTGAAATGTTTTGTTTGCTTAAAGCCTTTGGGGGGTTAATGACCGTTGTCCCGGATATCCCTGGCATCATTTTACGAAATGGCCACGACCTTAGCACTCAGGTGTAGGCGTACACCTGTCAGTGTCTCATTAAATAAAGTGGTGTGTCAATTGATCTTTAACCCGGTCTACAGATCGGGCTACTGAACGCATAAGAAACATGTAATTCGTTTACAAGTATTATATTTAAATAATTATCCCAAGTTATAAAATATTATTTGTGCCAGGTGCATTCAAATCAATCATTTTTAAAACCTTTTCAAAATGAGTCGGTTGATTGTATTTACCAGTGTAAACTGACGTATTTTCCCAAAAAGGCTAAGTGCAGGTACTAATCGGAATTGGCTGGCTACTCCTAGCATCAATAAAGAGTCTCGCGAGCTTAGATGCCTAAAGTCTGTTGAACAGTGTTATTTTATTTTCGATCCGCCTGTGGATCCTTTACTTCCGTTGTAATACTTTGATGTTACATTATTTCGGATTGTAATATAATTATCCTTTTGCTTCCGCTGTGCATTTATATATTGTGTTGTTTGACGATGATGTTGCCAACCACGTCACGTTACTCCCCTACCGGGCCCACCGGTAACACGTGGAAATTTGGGGTGTGACAGGTTGGTATCAGAGCCAACATTGAGTGAATTAAACACTAGCTCTTTGTGTTTAATCTCAATGACACATTTGCACATTCCTTAATCTTATGAGTCTAGACTTAACATAGGAATATTCTCAATCCTTATCTGGAATTTCTGCTTCCAAAATTTTTATATTTGGATACGTCGCCAAGCGAAGAAGCCGTAATAATAATTCTCCACACCAGGAGCCTTAATTTGCTGACCTTCGTACAGCGGCTAGGACGAAACATGCAACCAAGGAGAAGGCATTCAGAAATAAAATGAAGAAGAAACTCCTTTTGCTAAAAATCGTTTCCTTAATAGTCCTTATAAGGACATAATTACCTTTCAGTTCCTTCGAGGACAACATTATTCCTTTCAAGTCCCGTCTAGGGCACATCTGTATTTTTTTAATTTTATAGTGGAATAATTAACTTTAAATTTTCATTCAGACATTCCTTTTATAAGATCTACCTTTATATAAAATGGCAAAATCTAAAAAGGACGAGACCTAGCCACGCATTATTTTGAGGCAGGGCAAAGATGGTAGTTCCATAATTAGATTCAGATCCATATTTAACACCTCAATTTAGGATTGTTCTGCGTTAATATTAATAAGAATCTTAAGAGTGAAACCTAGCCTTCGGGTCATTTT
Organism: Helianthus tuberosus; assembly: GCA_030545235.1. Classification (NCBI taxonomy): domain Eukaryota; kingdom Viridiplantae; phylum Streptophyta; class Magnoliopsida; order Asterales; family Asteraceae; genus Helianthus; species Helianthus tuberosus. The sequence continues at coordinate 29,103 of JARYGA010020110.1, read as the reverse complement.
AAGGCCGGGCCATGATGGTAAGACCTGTTTAAAAAGATTCGAATCCCTGTTAACATCTGTAAATATGTTAACACTCCTGACAGACGTGATTCATTAAAAATCACACACGTCATTCTTATTAATGGATTCTTCAAAAGATTCATAACCCAATGTAATGATCTCTGAATCATAGGTTTAGATCATCACTCGAGATGATCACATTTTGACCATACGTGGTAATATAGCGCCTACAGGCCCTGTTCATTTCCATATGAACCAAAAGACAGTAGTAGCAACGACTCCCTGTCATATAAAGGTAATGAACTAGGTTCAAACCTTCATGCTTTGATTCTCTGAAATCATAGCTTATAAATTATAAACGTCCTTGTGACTAGGCCTATTGTGCCAGTATACCTTCATGCTTTGATTCTCTGAAATCATGGCGTATAAATTAAACTTGTCTATGCGACTAGGCCATTTGTGCTATTATTAACTTATAAATTAGGATTATGATAAAAATCCTGAATAAAAATAAATATCATTCATTTCCTGCCAGTATAATTATTAAAAGAGAATCTTAAATGGTTTGACCTAGCTTGAATGTCATTGAAGACCTAGCTAAGATGGTAAAATCTGTTTAAAAAGAGATTCAAATCCTTGTTAACACCTGAAAATGTGTTAACACTCCCGACAACCATGATGCTATAAAAATCACACTTGTCATCCTTATATTAGGAATTTTTCCAAATCCCTTATTTAGCGTAAATGATCAATAGGAATCATGGCTGGTAAACGTCGAAAATGATGTACGCATCAAAACATCCATTTAGGATGAATACATACGAGTAAAGATGAATACATGAAAAAGATAGTTTTATTTCATAACTTCTTGTCAAGACAATGAACTATGAAATTTTCCGACCCAAAGGAATCAACGATTATGTTTTAAAATTTCCCTAGTGACAAGGTCTCTGAGCCATCATAAGTCCTTTGGAACAAGCCCTTGTGCTATATATAAAAGATGTCAGTATGACATTGGCAGTTGTGACTTATATCCCCTGTCTGCTAAATATGAAGGATTATATTCCGCTTTAATGCCAAAGATGGTTTATTTAAACTTAGGCAAAACATAATCAAATAAATTAAATTCTATCTATTGGCCTATATGGTTTAATTGCACCATGGCTATTTATTCATCAAAATTCGACAATTCGCCATATAATTAAATCAATTATCACTACTTGGTTTTTAGCCTTCAAAGCTTCACCATGGATGACTCCTCTGAAGCTCACAATCATCCAGTTGATCAGAATGATAATGCAAGACTGAACTTAACGGGCGCCGAGTTACAGGCTATGTTAGATACAGCTGTAAACAAGGCCGTGAATCGAGCGTTAAGGGATCATAAGCGAAAGTGCATTAATGCCCCAAATGAAGGTCGTAAAAAGGGTAAGACCGGTTCAAACCATAACCCGTCCAAGCCAAAGGGGGCAAAGCCCAAATGCAATAACTGCAGGAAGCAACATTCTGGAAAATGCACCATCGACCCATGTGCTAATTTATGTGGAATTTGCAAAACCAAGGGTCACAAGACCTTGGATTGCAAGAAATTGGAAGATGCGACCTGTCATGGCTGCGGCGAAAAGGGCCACATCAGTACTAATTGCCCTAAGGCTGCCAAGGAAGGAGCAGCTAAGTATGGAAAGTATTTAAAGGACAAACAGCAGTCAGGTGAAAAACCCAAATGCAAAACCTGCAAGAAACAGCACTTCGGGAAGTGCAGGTATGGATCGAACTCGTATACACAGTCGAGAACTTTTGCATGTGGGATATGCAAGTCCAAGGGGCATAAGACCTTGGACTGCAAGAAGATGGAGGACGCAACCTGCTATGGTTGCAATGAAATAGGGCACATCAAAACTAACTGCCCTAATAAAACAAAGAAGTCTGGCGAGGCTAAGAAGACCAAAACCGAAAACTCCCAAATGGATACTCAAGAGGCTATCCAAGATGACAAGGTCACAACAGGTACTTTCTATATCAATAACGCTCATGTTAGAGTATTATTTAATTCAGGTTCAGATAAGTCTCTCATAGACAATAGATATTGTAAATCATTAAATCTGCCTGTTAACAACTCTAAGCATTAAGTATAAAGTAAAATTGACCGATAACACCTCGGAGACTGCTCCAGCAATTTTAGATGGACGTTTTATATCCATTAAGAATTACCCCTTCTCCGTTGTCCTTGTTCCGTTAATAAGAGGACTCTATATAGTAATAGGTAAGGATTTGTCGTCTTGTGACCAAGCCCATATTGTGGGTGATAAGAAACAGTTAATTATCAAGACTGTCATTTTGAAGGTTTGCTTCGGATCAGAAGATCCATGCGGCCCGCGTCAAAAAAATGGTGGAACCGGCCGTCCCCGGAATCGAACCTGGGTCTAGGCCGCACCCTTTCGCGCGCCTAGCCAACCGAGCTAGGTGCCTAGTTTGTGAAAATTTCCATTCTTATTTAATATAAGCACATGTACAATAACTTCCTTACTTCTTACTATAAGTCACCTACTTATCCTTCTTCTATTAACTAAGTATTAGAACCCAAGATTTTATCTCTATGTTTTAATTACTCTTGGCTTGCTTATGATGACTAAACACTAGAAAGGATGAAGTAGAAACCATTAAGTATATCGGTGGTTATGCTAGAAAGGATATGGTAAGGTTTACATCACAGTCATTTGATGGCAATACTCTTAATGAGTAAGGACATTAATGAAATCCTCAAGTAGGATCCTCTTATACATTATGGAACGGTCCAAGTTTTAAGGACCTTATTAGAAAAGCCTGATATCCGTTCCGCGAAAAAGGGAAAAGACAGAATAAGAATTTCTGACTCTCGCCATAAAAGTTCTAGACTGTCGACTGTATGTCGCAAATTTTAATTCATTGGCTGAGATAGTACCCTATTCAGTATACCCAAAAAAATCTAAGCTTAAAGCACATAATTATTAGTGGTTAGCTTTGACAATAAGAGGGCACACTAAGGTTTAAAAACCTGCTTATTAAAAATCCATTATGGATCTACCTCAGCTACCCACGTTATAATGATTAAGAAGTAATCAGTCAAAGCTGAGACTGCCCTAAATTTATCTAAAATTTTACAGCTAAGTTTAGAAGGATTATTAGTGGAGGCGTTTAGCCCTCCTGTTGAATAATTAGAGACAGCTCACATTAGGAATTTCACCAAATAAACCCTTATATGTGAATTTATTGCTATAAATTACATGTGGTTTTGGGTGTTGTTAAGTCTCTCACAAGACTTTAAACTTAGCAAACTTTTAGAAATTTTCCCTGTAAGAACCCCAGATGTTAAGTGTAAGGTAGAACCTTCAGGCAAATCATATGAACCATTTCTTCTATTCTTGTCAGAAACCTTTAGGCATAAATTTTTAGAAGTATCCTCTCTCTAAAAGGAAGTGCGAAAGCATATATAGTTGATCTCTTTAATCTCTACCGATTCCGAATACCAGATGGTATGATAAAAGCGTCATATGAAGATTGGTGTATCTTAATAAGTTCCATAGATTGCTTCCATGCCTGATCAGTATGGAGGTTTAATGCATGGGACCACAAAGGTATTCCGAGAGGTCATATGGTACTAAATTCAACTAATGGTATTCAGAGGAGATATCCAGGATGGAATTATCCAAGTAAATGTTCCAGATCAAGAAATTCGTGGACTCGTAACGTAAAAGTGTCACTTAATTGACACAAGCAAAGATGGATGAATTGGAGCTTGAGATTTATAAAATCTCTGTAACCTCCTTATATCTTGATCATCTTCTTCTAAGATTACCCTGTTTACCCCAGAGAGGCAGGTAGAGTTAAGGGATATATCCCATTTAGGGCTGCTTTATTATGAGACCTCCAAGACAGCTAGTACCATTTTTGGCAGAATTGAAAACCCTGGTCAAATAAGATTTAAGATATAGATTCATATAGCCTAACTCAATATCCTGAGAGTTCGGTATAGTTAGATATGAAAGACGGTTCATTTTGCTTATGCATTATCACCGCAACCCTAATTAGGCAACAATTAAGGATTTGCCATCAACTGCCCAGGATCGTCGATCTGTTCGACTAACGACAAGGATTAGCTATTCCCTAAACATTAGCTAAGCAGTGGTTGGAATAACCATCTCACCTTAAAAAATAAGCTTTTCTATAATAATTGATATGTAAGTATTAAGGCTACTCCTTTGGAGACCTTGTATAGATGGAATGTTAAACATCTATTGTTAGATAGAGAATTGGTAAGTCCAATTATCAAGACCTGAAAGTTGCCTGGGGGACAACAAATAAGATCATACAAATCAATAATTGATTTTAGGTTGCCAGTATACGGCAAGAAATCAAGGAGTTACGAAAATAGCAAACTTCCTTAGTTCTTGTTAAAGAATAAAATGCAACAAAAGAGATCACCCTGGAAGGGTGTGCCAATTTGTGAAATTATCAGGCTAGTTAAGCTCGGAATATATGGAAATCATTCGAAGGAAATTGAATGTATCAAGATCAAGTAGCTTGTAAGCTAAAACCTACTTAAGGAGTTTGACGGAGCTCGCAATACATTGCACAATAGTGACTGGAAGATGTGTTCCACCAATAAGTCAAGAAGCACTATCACATAATGATATGCAGAATTATGATGTGATGAGCATTCTGTATCGATTGAGGATCGACAGGTCAAGAAGCTCCAAAAGGATACATACGCCTAATATAAGAGCCACTATGGGAGCTTGGAAAGACTCCAGATATGCTATAAAAGTTAAGTCCCTTATGCGACAAAGAGTACTTCCAGCATTTTAACAAATCTCGAGGTCGAGATTTCTTTTAAGGGGGTGAGGATGTAACACCCCGAAAATTTACGTCCTATAATGTCTTGACACGTGTCATAACCTTTGAACGTGTGAAAGAATGTTCTTGAAGGACTAAAGTTGACAAACAATGAAACTATGTAAATACAAGGGTTCAAAGTGTCAACAATGAATAAATATACTTTACAATAACCCTACATAATGTTTATAACCTTAAACGAATGGATCATGGATCATACAAAGAGAATTGTGAAGGAAAGTGAGAGATTACAAACTACAGGGGTTAAATGTGTCAACATGTTAAAGATATACCTCTGAGTGACCTTTTAGCAAACCCAAAGCCTTGTAACGATTAAATATGCTCACTAGAATGTACCATAAAAATTTCACCAAGTTTCGTTACTGTATGAGAAAGTTGTGATAAAATTCGTATGCGAGGGTTAGAATCGTTAACATTGAAATTTAGGGTTTATCGGGTGATCACAAAGTTACCCGGGGACTTGACAAAGTGGGTATAAGTATTAAAGCCCCTATATGTCAATTTTAAAGTCCCATAATGCAAGAATACAAGTGAAAGCGACGTTTAGGAGGACCGGGGGCCAGAATGCAATTAAAGAAAAATGGGAAACCTGAACATAAGGCTCAGGCGGCCCGCGTGAGATTTAACAAAATGTGAGGCGGCCCGCGTCAGACCTGCAGATGCAGAAAAAACAGGCAGGTGCCTGTTTGCATGTTGTAACCGACTTTAAACTTAGTTTTTCGATTCTATGGGCTTCCTAAGATGGTTTATAGCCTATAGGGGGCACATGTACTGATCTTAGATCATTGCTAGACTCATTTGGCATCAATTTGTGAAAGATCAAAGTTCTTATAAAGTCTCATATTGCAACATACATGCACATTTCAACTTCTGGACTTTTAGAGGAGCTCAAGAACTGATACAAGCTTTCCAAATCATTCATTAGACGTATGTAAGTACACTTGATTCTTCTTGTTTGGGTTATGCTTAGTTTATAGCCTAGAAATCAAACCGTCGTAACTACGGTTTGACTTTACGATAAATCATAAACGGTCCAGAATTTTTTCGAAATGAAAGTTGTTACAAGTTGGTAATTTTATGGGCAAATAACCCTTAAAAGGGCACCCGCTGATTTCAATCCTAACTATGTCGTTTGTCGAGTCAAACTTCTTCCGAAAAAGTCAACATAACCATTAAACATGTAATTAGCGTTCCAGAAGGCGTGTAATCTGTTTTAACATGCATATAACCTGCAAATAAGTATAAAAACTTGTTTAAGCTTGTTTGATTCGACAACTCTCTGTTTTGAACCGATTCAGAGCCGAAAGTCGCGTAGTTTGACTTTCTGCTTTGACTTCGATTCTGACCCGATTAATATAGGTTTAGACATGCCTTAAAGTTCCATTAGGACCTAGTTACATGTTGGTATAACCCTCTGCGTTTATACCACTTGAAACCTCGATTGTCCGACGGTTCCGTTAATTGCCTAAATAATGACCATATTACCCTTATAGCCATAAAACGAGATTTTTAGAAATATGAAAGTAAAATAATCTTAGTTACTGATTATTGATCATGTCTGCAAAATTTCACGTCAATCGGAAGTCTAGATTAGGAGTTATGCTTAATGACGTAATTATAACGTTTATTAGTAATTAAACGGCGTCATTAGCGTAAAACCTATCTAAACCCAATTTTTAACACCAAAAATTTTACCCACTGATGTAATATAACATTTTGGGATTTTTGAAGATTTTTAATTATTTTTAAACTGATCATAAGCTAGGATTAGTGCCTTAATTCGGTTAATACCGAATATACCCTTTTCGGCCATAAAATGAGTTTTAAAAATCCTTTTGATGCCAATCCAATTGCTACTGATTTTAAATATTAAATAGAGTGTTTTGAACCTGTTTAACTGATCAGGAAACTCAGAATCCTATTTTAACCCGTACGTCGCTTAAAACGGCTTTATACGCATATTATACGCATAGTTAGGGTTTAAAACTATTTTGGCATATAAGACTTATAACCAAATGTTATAACCTGTTAAAATAAACCATTTTACTGATTTAATCAGACCCGGATCACAGGAGATAAATTAATTCCTTTTATAACTTTAAAAATGACCAAAATACCCCTACGGGGCTTATTATGAGATTAAACTCGTTTTGGGCATAACGGAAGGTATCCTACTGATATCACAACATATTTAAGGCATGTTAACTTAGGAAACCTGTTTAGGACTCTTATGGTTACCCGTTACGCTTCATATGCGTTCGGTTCGGTTTATGTAACTAGTTTACATAAATTAGCCGAAACGGGTCAAACCTTATCGGTTTTATCTCAAAATCCAGAATGTGTATAATATACCCATATTATACAAGTCTCCGAACTTGTCGGGTCTAAATCACATTCTATTCCGGTCTTCGCCTTATCATGCGTTTGAACCGTATCTTCCTTTTGAAAACTAATCGGTCTAAGTCAAGGCTTAATTCAAAGACCCGTTAGGATTCTAATAGGTTATTAAAAACCTTCGTTCCAGATTTAGGAGCCCAGTAAAAGCTATCTGTACTTGCTGATTTGATACGGCTGGGATTGAATTTATATTTAGCTCAGGTAAATACTTTTAACTTATTTTCCCTATACGGGCTTGGGGTACGGTATATAAAATACCGCTTGGTCCGGCATTGAATCTTTAATCGAATAGAGGTTAAATCATTGATATGCTACGTTTTGAAATGTTTTGTTTGCTTAAAGCCTTTGGGGGGTTAATGACCGTTGTCCCGGATATCCCTGGCATCATTTTACGAAATGGCCACGACCTTAGCACTTAGGTGTAGGCGTACACCTGTCAGTGTCTCATTAAATAAAGTGGTGTGTCAATTGATCTTTAACCCGGTCTACGGATCGGGCTACTGAACGCATAAGAAACATGTAATTCGTTTACAAGTATTATATTTAAATAATTATCCCAAGTTATAAAATATTATTTGTGCCAGGTGCATTCAAATCAATCATTTTTAAAACCTTTTCAAAATGAGTCGGTTGATTGTATTTACCAGTGTAAACTGACGTATTTTTCCCAAAAAGGCTAAGTGCAGGTACTAATCGGAATTGGCTGGCTACTCCTAGCATCAATAAAGAGTCTCGCGAGCTTAGATGCCTAAAGTCTGTTGAACAGTGTTATTTTATTTTCGATCCGCCTGTGGATCCTTTACTTCCGTTGTAATACTTTGATGTTACATTATTTCGGATTGTAATATAATTATCCTTTTGCTTCCGCTGTGCATTTATATATTGTGTTGTTTGACGATGATGTTGCCAACCACGTCACGTTACTCCCCTACCGGGCCCACCGGTAACACGTGGAAATTTGGGGTGTGACATATATCCTCTTCCTGGCCATTCATGAGATGGGGAATGGATATAGTTGGAAAGCTCCCTAAGGCACCTGGTGGAAAAGTATTCATGCTTGCTATGACTGATTACTTCTCTAAGTGGATAGAGGCTGAAGCCTTTGCTCAAGTCAGAGAAAAGGAAGTTATATCCTTTATTAAAAGAAACATTATTACTAGATTTGGTATCCCTTCTGAAATTGTTTGTGATAATGGATCCCAATTTATTGGGAATAGAACTACTAACTTTTGTGACAGCTGGGGGATTAAGATGATAACATCAACACCAGTCCACCCACAACCTAATGGTCAGGCAGAATCATCCAACAAGATCATCATCAACAATTTGAAGAAGAAGCTTGGATCCAAAAAAGGAAAATGGACAGAAGAACTACCTTATGTGCTTTGGGCTGATAGGACAACTCCCAAGAATGCTACAGGCCAAACTCCATTTTCTTTGGTATTTGGGGTAGAATCAGTGATCCCTACAGAGATGGTGGTTCCAACTGCAAGAACAAGCGTTCGTGATCCTGAAGAAAATGCTGAAAACTTGGTTCAAGACCTGGATACTATGGAAGAAATCAGGGACTTGGCAAGGATAAGGATGGCCACTTATCAACAAAGGATGGCTGGAGCTTACAACAAAAATGTCAGGATCAGGAAATTCCAAGTTGGTGATATGGTGTTAAGGAAAGCATTCCAGAATACCACCAATCCCGCTGATGGAAAGCTAGCACCAAAGTGGGAAGGCCCCTATTTGATTGAAGCTGAAGCAGGAAAGGGGGCATATCGATTGCTAACAATGGAAGGTGATTTGCTACCAAGGGCTTGGAATGCTGTCCATTTGAAGAAATACTTTATGTGACAAGGATCCATGATCCTTACCTGACTAGTATCCTTGAAGGATCCTTACAGAACGGATGATCCTCATTCTGGTAACATTCTAATCCCAAACTATTTCATTTTTATTCTCTTATATAAGGATAAGGATCCTGCATCCTTTATTCTCCTTTTACTTGATTTTGATTTTTGAAGGTTCGAGTATCCTTAACTGAGGATTGAGTATCCACAGAAGTATCCAGTTATTTGGGCTTGACCCCAGTGATTTGGGCTTGACCCCAGTTATTTGGGCTAGTCCCCAGTTTGGGCCTGTCTCCAGTTTCGCCAGTAGCGCATGATGATCCTGGTATAGTTCATGGCAATGGGACCAGTACTCGCTTTAGGGGCTGACAATTTCATTATACTGGCTATATTCAGGATCCTACGTATAATGGTAGACGTATCATACATCCGTTCCTAAGGTTTCTAACGTTTTCACGTTAGCTAAGGTTTTGGCATTTTCATGTCACTAAGTTTGGATAGTCGCCAGTGAGGGCCATACTCCAGTTTACATACGATCCTTTGGGCTTGTCCCCAGTTATCCTTTGGGCTTGTCCCCAGTTATCTTTTGGGCTTGTCCCCAGTATATTGGGCTTGTCCCCAGAATTGTTGGGCTTGTCCCCAGTTACTAACTTTCATCCTATGTTGGCTTAGTCCCAAGTTGTACCTTATTTCAGGTTTTTGGAGATAAATGACCAAGGATCCTTGATCCTTACTTTCTACTAAGGTTTGTCTTTTGGGTTATCCTGATTATAAAAGTTAAAGGATGGGATCCTAAGTTGGATTCTCAGGTATGATCCTTAACTATTTTGATTTTATTCACTATTTATTTGAATAACCCTTCTCCTTTGACAACTGAACTTATGATCCTTAAACTATATTACTTTTCGGAATTTCTCGATTATGGGATATGTGATCCTTGATCATATCCTAAACTTTTTGGGGATATTTCTTAAATTTTTCTTTATTTGATAAGTTTAAACAAAATGAACATCACAACAGTTGGAAAGTAAAATGTTAACAAGGATATCGACACTGGATAAGCCAGAAAGTTAAAGTTATTTTATTCACAAAAGATTAAACCCCTTAAGGTTGTCAAATTTACCTACCCCGAGCATCTACCAGCAATATGTGGCCCGTCCGCTGGGGTAGGTAAAGGGTGTCCATTGTTCATAGGTTTTTCAAGTGCAGGAATCAAAAGACGGCAGGATCACAATGGCTTCATCCCCCAAACAGAGGATCCCTCCACCATTTGTAATCCTACCTATTGTTCAAAGGATCCATGATCCTCAACCCTAATTACTATTGTTTAAGTACAGACCAACCATTGTTCATCAAAACATCATCAAAACAAAAACCATAACCAAACCTAAAAAATGGGCTCCGGCTACGTCTAGAAATGTCCTTCATCGCCCATTCATGCAGCTTACACCTTCGCTGCATCATCATCCCCTCCAGCTCCAGTATCCTTCGCCTGATCCTTGCCACTTCCACTAGCCTCGATTGTCAGGACCTCGTCAGCCTCATCCTCATCCTCCAACTCAGCCAGCCTGGCCTTCCAGCCTTCTATGTCCCAGCTGCTCCTATCAAAGGCGGGATCCTGAGCTTCTTGAGCCATCTGTAGCTTGGTCTTGTACATGGCAATGGCAGCGGAGACCTTAGCATCCTCCGTGATCTCGCTCTTCTCATAATCAAAATTGATCAGAATTGAAGCTGTCTGAGTTTTGGCATCTTTGAGATCCTTTTCAAGGGAGGCAATCTTGTGATCCTTGAGCACCGCCACTTTTTGGAGGTGATGCGTGTGAAGTGTTATATATATTAGGTGTATATTTTAAGCCCCTTTAACACTTATTTTAGCCAAGTTTTAAATTTATAAAACACGATATTTTACTAACACTAAACTCACATATGGGCAAGTGCACCCATCGTGAGCGTAGTATAGTGTTGGTAAGATACCGAGGTCGTCCAAGGACACAAGAGCTTTTAATACCGGTTTATCCTCAACATCTAATCAAAATAAAAAGTTTAGAAAAATGTTTTAACTAAGAAAAATAAAAACTAACTAAAATGCTGAAAATAAAAATAAAAAGAAAAACAAATAGACAAGATGAATCACTTGGTTCCGACTCGTATCTAGTGTAACCTTTGATTATTTCCGCACTTTTGCACATAATTAAGAGATTATCTTAGTTATTGTAGTAGGCCCCTCTTTTGAAGGTGACGTTACCCTCACCCCAGTAGTTTGAGTCAGCAAGGATACAATCCTAAAAGGGTGGATTATTGGAAGATAATGAATTAAGTTATTAATGCAATATTATGGTAGGCCCCTCTTTTGGAGGTGACGTTACCCTCGACTAAGTAGTCTGAGTCAGCAGGGATACAGTCCTAAATAGCCGGGTTATAGTATTAATAGTAGTTAACTTATGAGGGGATCAAAGAGTTTGGATCCTCGCCATCCAATACCGTGAAGTATTGAAGGAGGTCCTACTAAATTTGACCCAGGTCCATTGCAGGACCTCTAAACGCTGAACAATGGCAAGACCTTTACCAAACCGTTCCCTTAACCCCCGACCAGGTAGCCAACATACCTCCATATAGACCGTGGAGATATGAATGGTGAAAATCTTTTATTTTATATAGACAGTAAAATAATTTCAAGACACCACGGACAAACGATAAAGAAAGATCACCTTCAACATAAGCAACTAGTTATTAAAGTCATTAATACGAAACCAAATAAAAAGTGCAAAAGATTAGAAATAAAAAGTATTACACTAGACACTTTGTCTTCACCAAGTGATGTAAGAGACTTAGGCAAACATGGCCTTGATTGTCAAGAACTCTTACGATCAATCTTAGATCCCGAGACGACTCACACACTCTACGATGGACAATGGATGATGGTGGTGGATGATGGTGTTATGGTGGTGGTGGGTGATGGGTGAAGTGTGAGAGAGGTGGTGTGCCAAGGGATGGTTTGAGCTTGAGCCAAGCACTTCTATTTATAGGTTGAATAGAAGCTCGGGCACGGCCCCGTGTCCAGTGGGCACGGCCCCGTGTCCACATCCTCTCTTTCTTCATTAAATGCAGCTTTGTCTTATTAGTTGACCACGCCCCCGTGTCCGCTGAGCACGACCCCGTGTGCAGAAGAATCTTTGTACTATGAAGATTTGCCTGGATTGTGCGAATCTTATAGTTGAACACGGCCCCGTGTCCGCTGAGCACGGCCCCTTGGTGGGCAATAGAAGCTTCTACCACTTTGTCTTTTCTGCTGACACTTGGGCACGCCCCCGTGCTGGCTGAGCACGGGGCGTGTTCAGGCCTCTGATCTCTTGTTTTGCTTGGGAAGATGTTGTAGTGAGGTCGAGCATGCCATGTCTTGTTCCTTTTCTTGTATTTATGTTAGATTTTGATGTATTTTTGCTTCTTTTGTTAATTTGAGCTCATTTAATCCTGAAAATACAAAAGGAAGACAAAAGCACACTTTTTCCAACATTAGTACTAAAAAAGGGTTAGTTTTATGCCTCATTTGATGAAATTTATATGTTAATATTTGAACACATCAAACACCCCCACACTTGAATCTTTGCTTGTCCTCAAGCAAAACTCTTTTAATATGTGGCTATTTACACTCCCAAATGGAATGGGTAGAAAAGAAGGTTTTTGGGCTTGTCGTAGAGTGTCGGGATTTCCAAGATTCTTTATTTAATTTTATTTTTATTTAATTACAATCATATTCGTCATGTTTATTTAAAACTTTTCATAAGATAAATTACTTATTAGGGCATAACATGCCTTTGTAAAATTCTATTTATATACAAGTTCACATACCTCACGGGGATCACTCAACACTCGGCCGAAAATGTATTTTTGTGGATCACTCGAGAGCGGCATGGAACTTACTCCTACCATAGGCTTGCCAATCAATCAATCCTCCTCCTTTTTAACTTATATGCCTTTGTAAATATCAAGAGGACTTTGTGGGTTAAGGGTTAGGCTAGGGTTAAAGGTAGGTGGTTGGGTTGGTGGTTAGTGGTTAGTAGAAAAAGGGTTAAAAAGCGTAACAAGTGTCGGTTTTCGTATGGCTTTCTATTTTTTTGTAACTTTTATTTTGATGAAGCTATTTATTCAAACAAAGTTATTTTTGATGAACTTGTTTATTTATTTTCTTTTGCTTCATCATCAACAAATATATATATATATATATATATATATATTTTTGAAAAGTCATATGAAGAACCGAACTTGTTACTAAAACAAAGGGGTAAAAATGAAAAAGGTTTTGGTGGGTAAAGAGGGTGTTTGGTTTGGGTTATGAAATGAAAAGGTTTAGGCTCAAAGGGGCTAACTAGGGGGATTTTTGGGTAGGTGGTAAAAAAAAAGAAAAATAATGGTGTAGAAATAAAAAGGGTTAGTCCTAATGCCTCCATCATTTACTTACTCGGGTTTAAGTTGGTAAGGACCGGGAATGTATCGTCATGGCAAGTTCTAGAGTCGTAAGAACCAAGCGGCTATTCACACAAGAAACGAAAATGAGCATTTAGTTCTAATGATATGTAAGTGTTTGCTCAATAAAGTCTCAAAACTCACTTTTGTGGGAATGGGTTTTTATGTGATCAAGTATATATAATTAAATTTTAACTAAGCTTATCATGCATTTTCATAATTTTCTTATGTTGGTTCTTTTTATCACGACGCTATCGGTTGTAAATTCGTAAAAATATAACCTTTTTAAGAACTTGAATTTCCCGAGTTAAACCTAGACAAGTAAAAAAAAAAAAAAATTTTTGAAAAAAATTTCGGGTGATTAGCGGTTCCAATAGAGTTTTGTGTAAGGCTTGCATTTAGGACTTGCAAGATTCAAGGTTTTAGCATCCCCCCCACACTTAAATTACACATTGTCCTCAATGTGTCCCAAAAATAAGTTTTTAGGTTGATTGAATGTGTAAAAAGGTGTAAAAAGCAAAAATTTTGTGTTACTGGGCACTGAACACGGCCCCGTGTGATCCGGGCACGGCCCCGTGTTCAAGTGCCAGTAATAAAATTAAAACAAGAGAAACAGAAGTCTGGACACGGGGGCGTGTTGGGTGAACACGACCCATGTCCAGTTACCTGAACTGGGTCTTTTTCTGCAGACTGTGCAGCACGGGGCCGTGTTGGGTGGACACGGCCCGTGCCGAGCTTACTGTAACGAAGAAATTTGTCGGATGGTTCTGTTTTCCTGCATGGAGTGCTGGTTCCAAGTTTCCCTTGCATCCTTTGCCATCTCAAGTGTGTTTTATTCCTGAAAATTAAAACTAACTAGAAAACATAAAATTAATCTAAGCTAAACTAAGGATAGTTCCGTGGAATGCCTCCATGGTGCGCCACGTTTATAAGGGTCCTTGGCTAGAACCAAAGCCTGGTCATATGTTACCCAAGTGGGATGTATTGCATCCCATGTTACACCGTCGGAGAGCGTCATCCAAGCTTGAGTCTATGACCTTCATGTATTTGACCGGGTCTTCGTCCTCTACTCTTTTTCCACATTCAAACTTCACTTCCTCGTCCCCAAACTTCAATGTTAACGTTCCATCGTTCATGTCCACCACTGCTTGTGCGGTGGCTAGGAATGGCCTCCCGAGGATGAGAGGGACGTCGGTGTCTTCTTCCATGTCTAGGATGACAAAGTCGGTTGGAAAAACGAAGTTGTCAACCTTGACCAATAGATTTTCAGCGACACCTTGTGGAAATTTGACGGATCTATCGACGAGTTGTATGCTCATCTTTGTAGGGCTTGTTGTTCCTAGGCCGAGTCGTTTGAACATTGACGTGGGCATGAGGTTAATGCTAGCCCCAAGATCGGCTAATGCATTACGGACGGGGGACTTCCCAATCGAGCAAGGAATTGTGAAGCTCCCGGGATCGATTTTCTTTTGTGGAAGTTTGTTGAGTACTAAAGCGGAGCATTCTTCGCCTAAGTTAACAAATTGCAATGATTCAATTTTCTTTTTGTGAGTGAGGAAATCCCTCATGAATTTTGCATATTTAGGCATTTGGGTTAGAACCTCAATAAAAGGAATATTGACATGCAATTGTTTTAGTAAACTTTCGAACTTTGCGAATTGCTCATCGGTCTTTTGACGATTTAACCTACCGGGGTACGGAATTGGAGGCGTCTTGGTGGGCTTTTGATTTGGAGAAGAAGCCTTTTCTAGTTGAGGTGTAGGTGAAGTCGTGCTTTGGCGTTGACCTTCTTCAACTGGCGGTAACGGGGCATCTTCAGGACCCACGGTTCGATTTCTTAAAGTGATGAGGTGTACTTGCGCCTTTGGGTTGTGTTCGGTATTACTTGGTAACGCGCCTTGTGGTCTCTCGGAGAAATTTTGAGCTAGTTGATTTAATTGTTTTTCAACGTTTTGAATGCTAGCTTGTTGATTTCTAAAATTCGATTCCAATTGTTGAAATCGATCCGAGTTTTTCTTTTCGGTGTCGGAGATGAGGCGAGATATGGTATGTTCAAGCCTTTCTCTTCCACCTTGTTGTTGAGAGAAATTTTGTTGTTGTTGAAAATTAGTTCGTTGGTTTTGTTGGTTACTACTATTGCCGGGATCTCTCCAACCAAGATTTGGGTGGTTACGCCATCCTTGGTTGTAGGTACCCGTTGGAGGACCCGACGGCCTAGGTCTATTATCAATGTAGTTTACCGTTTCTGTTTGTTCATCTAATTCTTTCATACAACTCCAATTTTCATGTGGCCCACCACACCCTTCACAAGCCATAACCGAGGCCGTTTTTGTCATTTCTAGTTTTTTGATTTTTGAAGAGAGGGCCTCGATTTGGGCTTGTAAAGAGGTGCTTTCATCAACCTTATGGGCGCCCGGGGCAATAGATTTATTACCTCGGGGAGTGTGCCATTGAAAATTGGTTTGAGCAATTTCCTCAATTTGATTATATATTTCATTTGGGCGACGATTACCTAAAAGTCCCCCGGAGCTTGAATCAAGTGTTTGTCTTGTGTGTGGCAACAACCCATTGTAGAAAGTGGATACTTGTTGCCATACCGCTAGACCGTGATGAGGACACTTTCTTAGAAGCTCCTTGAACCATTCCCAAGTTTCATATAAGGATTCCCCATCCTCTTGTGAGTATGTATTAATTTCAGTCATTAATTTAGCCGTTTTAGCAGGAGGGAAATACTTATATAGAAACTTTTGGGCTAGTTCATCCCAGGTGTTTACCGAGCCAACTGGGAGGGTGTTAAGCCAAGCCTTAGCTCGGTCTTTTAGTGAAAATGGAAACATCCTAAGGCGAATGGCGTCGTTTGATGCTCCATTGATCCGAAAAGTATCACATATTTCCAAGAAATTAGTAATATGTAGATGGGGATCCTCGTCCGCAAGCCCATGAAAGGTTGCGGAGTTTTGGAGCATTTGTATCAAATGCGGCCGAAGTTCGAAGTTGTTGGCTTCGACATTCGGTGCATTGATAGCGGCGCCGAGATTGCCTACGGTGGGCCGTAGGTAATCCATGAGGGTACGTTGGTCCGCCATTGGAAGTGGGTCCCCCGAAACTTTCTTTTGATTTTTAGCTTTGAGTCTTTTTCTGAGAAAGCATTCGGGTTCTTCTAGGGGTTCTTTTATGTCTCTACTAGAACTGGAGCTCATGCACTACGTAGGAGGTTCAAATGTGGCGCCTGGGTTCCAAGTCCTGCAATAAAAACAGAAAAGAACGTTGGTCAGAATGTTCACCACAGCCCCGTGCTCAGTGAACACGGCCCGTGGTCAGAGATACAGTGATTGTTTTCTGGATCCCTGTTACTGGGAGTTGGACACGACCCTGTGTTGCACCGACACGGCCCCGTGTTCAGCTCTCTGTAACTCAGAAAATAAAAACTGCCAGTAATGATGCTGGGCACGGCCCGTGTCCGACCAGGCACGGCCCGTGCTGAGCTCTACAGAAACTGAAAAATCTAAAAAAAAATCCTAAAAAAAATGAAAAACAAGAAAAACGATTAGGCCGTTGATTCCTAACTTTCTTAAAATCCTTGTGTCCCCGGCAACGGCGCCAAAAACTTGATGCGTGTGAAGTGTTATATATATTAGGTGTATATTTTAAGCCCCTTTAACACTTATTTTAGCCAAGTTTTAAATTTATAAAACACGATATTTTACTAACACTAAACACACATATGGGCAAGTGCACCCATCGTGAGCGTAGTATAGTGTTGGTAAGATACCGAGGTCGTCCAAGGACACAAGAGCTTTTAATACCGGTTTATCCTCAACGTCTAATCAAAATAAAAAGTTTAGAAAAATGTTTTTAACTAAGAAAAATAAAAACTAACTAAAATGCTGAAAATAAAAATAAAAAGAAAAACAAATAGACAAGATGAATCACTTGGTTCCGACTCGTATCTAGTGTAACCTTTGATTATTTCCGCACTTTTTCACATAATTAAGAGATTATCTTAGTTATTGTAGTAGGCCCCTCTTTTAAAGGTGACGTTACCCTCACCCCAGTAGTTTGAGTCAGCAAGGATACAATCCTAAAAGGGTGGATTATTGGAAGATAATGAATTAAGTTATTAATGCAATATTATGGTAGGCCCCTCTTTTGGAGGTGACGTTACCCTCGACTAAGTAGTCTGAGTCAGCAGGGATACAGTCCTAAATAGCCGGGTTATAGTATTAATAGTAGTTAACTTATGAGGGGATCAAAGAGTTTGGACCCCCGCCATCCAATACCGTGAAGTATTGAAGGAGGTCCTACTAAATTTGACCCAGGTCCATTGCAGGACCTCTAAACGCTGAACAATGGCAAGACCTTTACCAAACCGTTCCCTTAACCCCCGACCAGGTAGCCAACATACCTCCATATAGACCGTGGAGATATGAATGGTGAAAATCTTTTATTTTATATAGACAGTAAAATAATTTCAAGACACCATGGACAAACGATAAAGAAAGATCACCTTCAACATAAGCAACTAGTTATTAAAGTCATTAATACGAAACCAAATAAAAATTGCAAAAGATTAGAAATAAAAAGTATTACACTAGACACTTTGTCTTCACCAAGTGATGTAAGAGACTTAGGCAAACATGGCCTTGATTGTCAAGAACTCTTACGATCAATCTTGGATCCCGAGACGACTCACACACTCTACGATGGACAATGGATGATGGTGGTGGATGATGGTGTTATGGTGGTGGTGGGTGATGGGTGAAGTGTGAGAGAGGTGGTGTGCCAAGGGATGGTTTGAGCTTGAGCCAAGCACTTCTATTTATAGGCAGAACAGAAGCTCGGGCACGGCCCCGTGTCCAGTGGGCACGGCCCCGTGTCCACATCCTCTCTTTCTTCATTAAATGCAGCTTTGTCTTATTAGTTGACCACGCTCCCGTGTCCGCTGAGCACGGCCCCGTGGTGGGCAATAGAAGCTTCTACCACTTTGTCTTTTCTGCTGACACTTGGGCACGCCCCCGTGCTGGCTGAGCACGGGGCGTGTTCAGGCCTCTGATCTCTTGTTTTGCTTGGGAAGATGCTGTAGTGAGGTCGGGCATGCCATGTCTTGTTCCTTTTCTTGTATTTATGTTAGATTTTGATGTATTTTTGCTTCTTTTGTTAATTTGAGCTCATTTAATCCTGAAAATACAAAAGGAAGACAAAAGCACACTTTTTCCAACATTAGTACTAAAAAAGGGTTAGTTTTATGCCTCATTTGATGAAATTTATATGTTAATATTTGAACACATCAGGAGGTCAGAGTATTTTTCCTCAAGCTCTTCAACACTTCCAACGTAGTCCTCAATTTCAGCAAATTTTTGCAAACAAGACAATGCAAAGTTAGGATCATATGATCCTCAAGTGGATAGGATAACTAAGCTAAGTCAGTGATCCTTACATCATTAAAATACTCGAGGAATTGATGGCGGATCAGAGGCAAGCCTTGGAGGTTGTCAGCTTCAGAGGTTTTTCTCTTCTTTCCACCTCTTCCCTTTGAAGTGGTAGCCTTGGGGATAACAATGGAAGGGCTAGCAGCAGACTTTTTCTTTGAGGATCTGATAGTGTCAAGATCAGTTACACTGAATTTGGAGGCAGATTTCGAGGATTTCCCAGCGTCTACACATTCAAAACAGATAAGTATCCTTATCCTAATTTTATTCAACTATTTATTAAAATATTTGACTATGCAAAATACAGGATACTTACTTGACATAGTAACAGAACCTGAGGATACTTCTTGTGAATCCTGGGTGTTTGTTTTGAATGACCTTGTTGCAGGATCAAGTCTTCTGAAAGCAGCGAGCCTTTCCTTGGTGGCAGGTGATGGTATAAGGTGTGAAACAGAGATAGCTGCACAATGGAAACAAAAGGGTGTTAGTGATCCTTATACAAAAGCAAGGTTATCTGGTGATCCTTCTCAGGATCCTCTATCCTACCATGGGTGGTCCACTTCCTTGGCAGATCCTTTCCATCAGAGAGAGAATCCCTTCTGACAAAGAAGAATCTCCTTTTCCAGTTAGTATCATTCTTAGTGGCTTTGAAGATGGGATGTTCTTCACCGGGTTTACGCTTGAATAAGTATCGGTGGGATCCAAATGTTGTGAGATCATACATCTCTACCAACTCCGACATTCCTAGAGCAATTCCTTCTTGCTCAATGATCCTTTCCAGGGTATATAAGACCCTCCAGATCATGGGCATAGCCTGAATGTAGGAGATGCCGGTGAGGGAGAAAAAAGATTGGGTGAATTCCGGGAAAGGGTACGAGTATCCTATTGTGAACGGTGTGACCGGGAAAGCTACCCAAGTTTCAGAAATGTAATCACTTAGAACGGTGGGGTCAAATGGCTTGAAATAAGTGTTCGCCGGAAAGCAATGCCGGATTCTGTCTATTTACGGATCAGTGAAGCAGCACCTTTCATTCGCTGAATCTTTGATGATCCCCTGGCTCTTAAGAGGAATGTCCTTCTTATGATCCTTCGCCGGTGAGGATCTCAGCGTCATTTTGATTGTGAAGAAGGTGAAGGAAGAAGATGAACAGAGAAAGAAAACGTAAAGGGAGAAAAGGAAAAGAGATACCTGCTTGATCGTCGGATGAGAATTTAAAGGGAGTCTATCTTGAATTTGAATGCTGATTGATCCCTATCCCTAACTCCTATTTATAATAATGGTTTTGCAGGATAGTCACCTCAGTGACGTCATGTTCGTAACGACTAGTCCGATTACAACGGCTAGTTATCCGTTGGTTGATTGCGGATAAGAACAAAATATAACTCATTTATTTACATAATTACTCCTTATATTTTGGGGGCAATTGTTAGGGGTGGATTTCTAAATGATCAGTGATCCTCATTTACTGTTGGGTTTAGTGATCCTCAATTCTGTCTGAAGTAGTGATCCTCAGAAGTGTTGCAGGATCAGGATCATGTATCATCATAAGGATCCTTGTACTAACGGTTGTCTACTTTGAATTCGAAATTGTTTTGCAGGAGTATCAACTTGGACTTGGTCTTAGCGATATTCCTGGAGTATATTCTATGTTTATTCCGCACGTGCTTAGCCAAAAGTTGACGTTATGGAGTCGTGGAGGACTTGCACCATTTGCGGAATGTTAGTTAGTGTAGATATTTTCCATTTTTAAAGGGGTAGCGAGCTAATTAGAAAACACTTGGCTATTTTTTGGCTAACACACACACTCTTACAACTGCTCTCACCAGCTCTCGTTAACTCACTTGGCGATTACACACTTTTTTACCCAACACACTATAGTGATCCTTGTACTTAGCTCGCTATCATCCGAAGTTGTATTACATTTCTTGTTTAATTTGAGTTGGTGATCGGTAGTTTCCATCACCCGAGGTTTTTTATGCCGGAGATCATTCATTGATCAAGGGCTTTTTCCTCGTATAAATCTTCGTGTCACTTGTTCATTACATTTCATAGTGATCCTTATTGTTGTTCATCAATTCAAGCATCATACCTCACAACAGAAAGTTTGGTTGCATTATCATTGCTTGATTTTTGACCAAAACAGTTTACAGTTGTTTTGCAGCATATGTTTCAGGATATAGCTCCAGGATATGCACTCAGGATAACTCGAAAGATTAGAGGAATGGCCCCCTCTCTCACGTTTAAGGGATCCTGATCCCTTCAAAGGTTTAAAGGTATTCACCTTTCTTTCGAATTGGGTTTAAACACCTCGCCTAGAGCGCAAGTTATCTAGGTATAGTTCAAGGTAGCGGGACCAGTTCATGTAAAAGTGGCTGACAATTTCGTTACTGTTGGCTATATCCTGGATCCTGAAGGTATATGAGGATTGATCACCCTCTCTCACGAAAGGGTATTTTCATACTCTCTAAGGTTTAAAGGTTTTCACCTTTCTAAGATTTGGAGTTTACACACTCTCGCATGTAGCGCATGAAACTCAGGGTTTATCCCCAGGATATCAGGGTTTATCCCCAGGATATTAAGGGTTTATCCCCAGTATGCTAAGGATTCATTTCAGGATATCAAGGATTTTGCCTTGGGGTGTTTGGAATTTATTCAAGCCAAAGTGTGAATACATTTGCATTTCTGTGTCGAACGCAGGGGACATACATTATACTATTCAAAGGATGGATCCAAGTTTGTAAGTGTGCATTGGGACATACTTATGATGGAAGATTGAAATTGATTCTTTAAGAATCTCTGGTATGATCTTTCCTCTTTATTTGGATAATTTATAGATTGTATTTCAGTATCCTGAGCAGGATATCTTTCAGGATACACTTACAATGGGTTCCCAAATATGATCAAACAAAACTATTTTTATAAGTAAAATTCATGTAATAAAGGTGTAGTAATAAGAATAAAGCTAAAGGAAAGTTATATTAACATATCAAAAGATGTGCTCTTGGTTTCACCTTAAACCAAGGTCCATCCACCAAGAGCACAAATAGTTTCTTACCCTATGTACTTAACAGTTGAAGGTTTTGTCTCAAACTGAGACCCTTCCACCTCCAACTGTTATATTGTTCAAAAGCAAAATGTACTAACTGTTTTGGTCAAAAATCAAGCAATGACAATGTAACCAAACTTTCTGTTGTGAGGTATGATGCCTGAATTGATGAACAACAATAAGGATCACTATGAAGTATAATGAACAAATGACACGAAGATTTATACGGGGAAAAAGCCCTTGATCAAGAGTTGATCTCCGGCACAAAAAACCCCGGGTGATGGAAACTACCGATCACCAACTCAAATTAAACAAACAATCTGTTACAACTTCGGATGATAGCGAGCTAAATACAAGGATCACTATAGTGTAACGTGTAGAAATGTATGAGAAATGCTAAGTGTTTTGTCGAGAGCCAGTGAGAGCGGTTGTATGAGTGTGTGTGTAGCCAAAAATAGCTAAGTGTCTCTAATATAGCTCGCTACCCCTTTACAAATAGAAAATATCAAGCCTAACTAACATTCCGCAAATAGTGCAAGTCTTCCACGACTCCACAACGTCCATTTCTGGCCAGGCACGTGAGGAATAGACTAAGAATATTCTCCAGGAATGTCGCCAAGACTTAGTCCAAGTTGATATTCCTGCAAAACATTTACGAATTCAAAGTAGACAATCGTTAGTACAGGGATCCTTATAGTAATCCATGATTCTGATCCTACAACACTTCTGAGGATCACTACTTCAGACAGAATTGAGGATCACTAAATCCAACAGTAAATAAGGATCACTGGTCATTTAGAAATCCACCCCTAACAATTGCCCCCAAAATATAAGGAGTAAATATGTAAATAAATGAGTTATATTTTGTCGATCTTATCCGTAGCAAACTAACGGATAACTAGCCGTTGAAGACGGACTAGCCGTTGCAAACCTGACGTCACTGAAGTGACAATCCTGCAAATCATCATTATAAATAGAAGTTAGAGATAGGATCAATTCACATTTAAATTCAAGAGAGAGACTCCCTTTAAATTTAAGTCCGCAGATCAAACAGGTAATCCTCTTTCTCTTCTTTCTTTACGTTTTCTTTCTTTGCTCCTTCTTTCTTTACATTCTTCACAGTCATGATGATGCTACGATCCTCCCCCGCAAAGGATCATAAGAAGGACAGTCCTCTCAAAAGCCAGGGGATCATTAAAGACTCACCGAAAGAGAGATGCTGCTTCAATGATGCATAAATAGACAAAATTCGCCAGTGTTTTTCGGCGAACACCGATTTCAAGCCATTCGATCCCACTGTTCTGAGCGACCACATTTCTGAGACATGGATTGCCTTTCCTGCTACCCCATTCATCATAGGGTACACCTATCCTTTTCCAGCCTTTACCCAATCCTTTTTCTCCCTTACCGGCATCTCCTACATCCAGGCTATGCCGATGATCTGGAGGGTCTTATATACCCTTGAAAGGATCATCGAGCAGGAAGGGGTTGACCTAGGAATGTCAGAGTTGGCTGAGATGTATGATCTCACAACATTTGGATCCCACCGATATTTGTTCAAACGTAAACCCGGAGAAGAACATCCCATCTTTAAGGCTACTAAAAACGATACCAACTGGAAACGGCGGTTCTTCTTCGTCAGGAGGGATTCTATCCCGGATGGAAAGGATTTACCAAAGAAATGGAGCACCCATGGTAGGATAGGAGGATCCTTAGAAGGATCACTAAGTGAGCTCATTCTGATAATGCTTACTAATATGCTTTTGTTTCTTTTTGTACAGCTATCACATTCTCGCATATCATTCCTTCAGCTGCCACCAAGGGGAGACTTGCTGCCTTTAGAAAGCTTGATCCTGAAACCAGATCATTCAAGACAATCACCCAAGATTCACAAGAGGTATCCTCAGGCTCTGTCACCATGTCAAGTAAGTATCCTGTTCTTTTTATATTCAAATGTTTAAATAAATAGTTATATATGAATAGAATAAGGACACTTATCTGTTTTGGGTGTATAGGCGCTGGAAAGTCATCAAGATCTGCATCCAAGTTTAGTGTCACTGAGCTTGACACCGTACGATCCTCCAAGAAGAAACTTCCTGCTAGCCCAACTGCTTCGATCCCCAAGGCACCCACTAAAGGAAGGGGTGGCAAGAAAAGAAAAGCCTCCGAAGCTGAGGATCTGCAAGGTCTACCTTTGATCCGCCACCAATTCCTTGAATACTTCAACGAGGTAAGGATCCTTATCCCTGCTTTAGGTATCCAACTTATTTGAGGATCACTCGTTCCAAAATTGTTCTTTATCTTCTTTGCAGAAATTTGCTGAGATTGAAGACTATGTTGGGCATGTCGAGGAGCAGGACAAGAAGATTGCTGACCTCCAATAAGTCGCATTGCTCAAGGATCTCAAGATTGCTGACCTCCAAAAAGATCTCCAAAATGCCAAAACCGAAACGGCCATGATTCTGATCAACTTTGATTATGAAAAGCAGGAGATCACAGATGACGCCAAAGTCTCCGCTGCCATTGCCATGTACAAGACTAAACTCCAGATGGCCTTGGAAGCTCAGGATCCTGACTTCGACAGGAGCAACTGGGATGTGGAAGGCTGGAAGGCAAGGCTGGCTGAACTGGATGATGAGGATGAGGCTGAGGAGATCCTGACGATCGAGGCTGGAGGTAGTGGCAAGGATCATGGTGGTGAAGCTAGTGGAGCTGGAGATGGTAGTGCAGCGAAGGTGTAGGCTGCAACAATGGGCGATGATGGACATTTCTAGACGTAGCCGGAGCCCATTTTTTTAGTTTGGTTATGGTTTTTTGTTTTGATGATGTTTTGGTAAACAATGGTTGGTCTGTGTTTGAACAATAGTAATTAGGGTTGAGGATCATGGATGATCCTTTGAACAATAGGTAGGATTACAAATGGTGGAGGGATCCTCTGTTTGGGGGATGAAGCCATTGTGATCCTGCCGTCTTTAATTTCCTGCACTCGTTAGACCTACAAACAATGGACACCCTTTGCCAACCCATGTGGACGGGCCACGTTTTGCTGGTAGAAACGTGGGTTGGCAATTTTGACAACCTTAAAAGGGTTTAAGCTTTTGTGAATAAAATGACTTTAACTTTTTGGCTATATCCTGTGTTGATATCCTTATTGTGATTTTATTTTTCAATCTATTGTGATGTTCATGTTGTTTAAACTTATCAAGTAAAAATTTAAAAAATATCCCTTAAGAGTTAAGGATATGATCAAGGATCACATAAAAAATAATTTATGGATCATAATTTCAGTTGTCAAAGGATAAGTGTCACTTATAATGAATAAAATCAAAACAGTTTAGGATCATACCTGAGAACCCAAGTTAGGATCCTATCCTTCAACACTTAAAATTAGGATAACCCAAGATACAAACCTTAGTTGAAAGTAAGGGTCAAGAATCTTTGTCCATTTACCTTCACAAACCTGAAATAAGATATTACTTGGAACTGAGCCAATATAAGATGAATGTTAGTGACTGGGGACAAGCCCAACAATTCTGGGGACAAGCCCAATATACTGGGGACAAGCCCAAATGATAACTGGGGACAAGCCCAAAGGATCACTGGGGACAAGCCCAAACGATCGTATGTAAACTGGAGTATGGCCCTTACTGGCGACTATCCAAACTTAGTGACATGAAAATGCCAAAACCTTAGCTAACGTGAAAACGTTAGAAACCTTAGGAACAGATGTATGGTACGTCTACCATTATACGTAGGATCCTGAATATAGCCAGTACAACGAAATTGTCAGCCCCTAAAGCGGGTACTGGTCCCATTGCCATGAACTATACCAGGATCATCGTGCGCTACTGGCGAAACTGGGGACAGGCCCAAACTGGGGACTAGCCCAAAAGACAACCGGATACTTCTGTGGATACTCAATGCTTAGTTAAGGATACCTAAACCTTCAAAACTCAAAATCAAGTAAAAGGAGGATAAAGGACGCAAGATCCTTATCCTTGTAGTAGAATAAAAGGAATGAAAATGTTTAAGATTGGAATGTTACCAGAAAGAGGATCATCTGTCAGAGGGGATCCTTCAAGGATACTTGTCTGGTAAGGATCATGGATCATGATCACATGAAATATTTCTTCAAATGGACAGCATTCCAAGCTCTAGGTAGCAAATCACCCTCCATTGTTAGCAATCGATATGCCCCCTTTCCTGCTTCAGCTTCAATCAAATAGGGTCCTTCCCACTTTGGTGCTAGCTTTCCATCAGCAGGATTGGTGGTGTTTTGAAATGCTTTCCTTAATACCATATCCCCGACTTGGAATTTCCTGAGCCTGACATTTTTGTTGTAAGCTCCAGCCATCCTTTGTTGATAACTGGCCATCCTTCTCCTTGCTAAATCCCTGATTTCTTCTATAGTATCCAAGTCTTGAATCAAGTTTTCAGCATTTTCTTCAGGATCACGAACGCTTGTTCTTGCAGTTGGAACCACCATCTCTGTAGGGATCACTGACTCTGCCCCAAATACCAAAGAAAATGGAGTTTGGCCTGTAGCATTCTTGGGAGTTGTTCTATCAGCCCACAGCACATAAGGTAGTTCTTCTGCCCATTTTCCTTTCTTGGATCCAAGCTTCTTCTTCAAATTGTTGATGATGATCTTGTTGGATGATTCTGCCTGACCATTAGCTTGTGGATGGACTGGTGTTGATGTTATCATCTTAATTCCCCAACTGTCACAAAAGTTAGTAGTTCTATTCCCAATAAATTGGGATCCATTATCACAAATAATTTCAGAAGGGATGCCAAATCTAGTAATAATATTCCTTTTAATAAAGGATATAACTTCCTTTTCTCTGACTTGAGCAAAGGCTTCAGCCTCTATCCACTTAGAGAAGTAATCAGTCATAGCAAGCATGAATACTTTTCCCCCTGGTGCCTTAGGAAGCTTTCCAACTGTATCCATTCCCCATCTCATGAATGGCCAAGAAGAGGATATAGGATGCAAGAGCTCTGCTGGTTGGTGAAGGATATTACTATGCCTCTGACAAGGATCACACTTCTTGGCATATTCCACAGCGTCCTTCTTCATAGTGGGCCAATAGTATCCTGTTCTCAGGATCCTTGAGAATAATGCCCTGCCCCCAGTGTGGTTTCCACAATCTCCTTCATGGAAATCCTTTAGGACTTCTTGAATTTCAGGATCCTCAATGCATCTCAAATATGGTCCTGCAAGAGATCGTTTATACAACATATTATTTAATATTGTAAATTGAGATA
This sequence comes from Helianthus tuberosus, assembly GCA_030545235.1. Taxonomy (NCBI): domain Eukaryota; kingdom Viridiplantae; phylum Streptophyta; class Magnoliopsida; order Asterales; family Asteraceae; genus Helianthus; species Helianthus tuberosus. Next base: position 1,764 of record JARYGA010020110.1, on the reverse strand, counting down.
CCTTAATTTTAAAAGCCCTTGAGTTTTCTCCTGTAGGAATTTCTCCATGTTGTATGTATCTCATGATTGGGAGTATCCATGACCCTGAATGAGATTGGGTATCATCACTAGGGATGATTGCAGAGTCCTCTCCTATCTCCATAACTACATGATCCTTGATAGCAGGGGTCAGGATATGGATAATAGGGATCTCAATATCCTCAGGAATCTTCAAAGATGATCCTAGATTGGCTAAGGCATCAGCTTCTGCATTCTCTTCCCTTGGTACCTGTGTCAAACTAAAGGATACAAAAGAGAGTGCCAATTCTTTGACTATCTCCAAATATTTGATTAGCTTTTCACCTTTAACAGCATAGGATCCATTAAAGTGATTAGTGATCAATAAAGAATCTACATGTACCTCAAGATACCTGATACCCATATGCTTTGCAATTTGCAAACCAGCTATCAAGGCTTCATATTCAGCCTCATTGTTGGTAGTTTGAAATTCACAAGCTATGGAGTGGGGTATTATGTCCCCCTGTGGCGATTTTAGTAGTATTCCAAACCCTGTTCCATTCACATTGGAGGATCCATCAGTAAACAGTATCCAAGGATCCTTGGTTTCTTCAAGCTGTTGGACTTCTAGTTCAGCTTCCTTTTGCAAATCACTACTGAAATCTGCCACAAAGTCAGCTAATGCTTGGGATTTAATGGCTGTCCTAGGCTCATATCTTATATCATATGCACTCAACTTCACTGCCCACTTAGCCATCCTTCCTGACATTTCAGGTTTCCTGAGAACATTCTTAATTGGGAAATTAGTTTTAACAATTATGGCCTGAGTCTCAAAATAATGTATTAATTTAGTAGATGCCATAATTAATGCAAGGATAAGTTTTTTTAAATGTGAATACCTGGATTCAGCATCAAGTAAGCTCTTACTTACATAATAAACAGGATGTTGTGTACCTTGGTGATCCTTAACAAGGACCGCACTTACTGCTTTTGAGGATACCGCCAAATATAAGGATAACACATCTCCCTTTTCTGGTTTCATTAAGGCTGGGGCTGAGGATAGGTAATCTTTAAGAGCTTTAAGGGCACTTTCATGTTTCTCAGTCCATTCAAATTTCTTGTTTTTCCTCAGGATGTCATAGAACTCCTTGCACTTTTCTGAGGATTTGGATATGAATCTGTTCAAGGCTGCAATCCTGCCAGTCAACCTTTGTACATCCTTAGCATTGGCAGGAGATTTGATATTCACGATAGCCTTAATTTGCTCTGGACTTGCTTCAATGCCCCTCTTTGTTACCATATATCCTAAGAATTTACCTGCCTTTACACCAAAATGACACTTAGAAGGATTTAGTTTCATATTAAATTTATCAAGGATATTGAATGCTTCCTCCAAGTCTTTAAGGTGATCCTCAGCTCTTTTGGACTTAACCACCATGTCATCAATATATACTTCCATAGTGTGTCCAATTTGTTCCTTGAACATCATATTGACAAGCCTTTGGTAAGTAGCACCTGCATTCCTTAATCCAAATGGCATAGCAATATAACAGTATATACCAGTTGGGGTCATGAAGGCTGTATCCTCTTGATCGGACGGTTCCATCTGAATTTGTTGAAATCCAGATGAAGCATCCATAAAAGTTAGCAACTCATGACCCGCGGTAGCATCCACCATGGAGTCAATGTGGGGTAATGGGAAAGGATCCTTGGGACATGCCTTGTTTAAATCTGTAAAATCGACACATACCCTCCACTTTCCATTTT
>JARYGA010020109.1:0-21842 GCA_030545235.1 Helianthus tuberosus | reverse complement strand
TTCTCTGTTTGTCAACTTTAGTCCCTCTAAAGTACTTTTTCACATATTCAAAGCTTATGACACGTGTCAATACATTATTGGACGTAAATTTTTGAGGTGTTACATCCTCACCCCCTTAAAAGAAATCTCGACCTCGAGATTTACTGAAACAAATGAGGGTACTTTTCTTTCATCGTGGATTCTACCTCCCATGTGTATTCGGGACCTATACGGGCATCCCATTTGACCTTTACAATAGGCACATGCTTCCTTCGAAGCTTCTTTACCTGTCGATCCTCAATCGACAATGGTTTTTCCACAAATTTCAAGCTCTCATCTATATGCACATCCGTGTGCGGTATGACTAGCGAGTCATCAGCTAGACATTTCTTCAGATTGCAGATGTGAAAAACATTATGGATACCACTGAGCTCTTCAGGAAAGTTCAACTTATAAGCCACTGACCCAACACATTCGATAACCTCGAATGGTCCTATATACCTTGGGCTTAACTTACCTTTCTTACCAAATCGCATCACCCCTTTCCAGGGTGATACTTTAAGCAAAACTTTATCACCAACCTCAAACTTTAGAGGTTTACGCTTTGGATCAGCGTAGCTTTTCTGCCTATCCCTGGCAGCTTTCAAGCGATCGCGAATCTGGACAATCTTGTCCGTCGTTTCAAAGACTAATTCAGGTCCTGATAATTGAACCTCTCCTACTTCCGCCCAACAAATAGGTGTTCTGCATTTTCTACCATATAATGCCTCAAAAGGCGCAGCCTTAATACTCGTATGGTAGCTATTGTTATAGGAGAACTCGATCAATGGCAGGTGGTTATCCCAACTGCCACCTAAATCAATCACACATGCTCGAAGCATATCTTCCAGTGTTTGGATGGTACGCTCACTCTGCCCGTCTGTCTGTGGATGGTAAGCCGTACTAAAATTTAAGCGCGTGCCCAAAGACTGTTGGAAACTTTTCCAAAAATGAGAGGTGTATCTCGTATCTCTGTCAGAGATAATTGACACTGGTACACCATGTAGGGCTACAATCTTATCTACGTACAATTGAGCTAACATGTCAGAACTATAAGTTTTCTTAATGGGTAGGAAATGTGCTGACTTAGTCAGTCTATCTACTATCACCCATATAGTATCATTTCCCTTCGTTGTCTTTGGCAACTTGGTGATGAAATCCATTGTCACCATCTCCCACTTCCATGTGGGAAGTTCAGGCTGTTGTAGCAAACCTGACGGCTTCTGATGCTCGGCTTTGACTTGCGCACACGTCAAACATTTAGCTATATAGGCAGCTATAGACTTTTTCAAGCCTATCCACCAGTAGTTTGCCTTTAGATCCTGGTACATCTTATCAGCTCCAGGATGAACAGAATATTTGGAACTGTGGGCTTCCTGAAGGATGACATCTCGAAGTCCTCCATAAACTGGAACCCATATTCGTCCATTCAATCTCAGCATTCCGTCTTTGTCATACGATAACTGCTCCTCAGTTACTCCTAGCTTTTCTTTAGGATAGTTAGCTTCCAACACAGCTTCCTTCTGTGCAGCTAACAACCTTTCGTTCAAACTATTCTTTATCTCAATGCTCTTGGCATTGATTCTTATCGGCTTCACTCTTTCCTTCCTGCTTAAGGCGTCAGCAACTATATTTGCCTTGCCTGGATGGTATCTTATCTCACAATCATAATCATTTAAAGTTTCCATCCAGCGTCGCTGCCTCATGTTCAAGTCCTTCTGATTGAACAAGTGTTGAAGGCTCTTGTGATCTGAATAGATCACACACTTGGTTCCATACAAGTAGTGCCTCCATAGTTTTAGTGCAAATACAACGGCACCCAACTCCAAGTCATGGGTGATGTAATTCTTCTCGTGCACCTTTAACTGTCGTGAAGCGTAGGCAATAACTTTGCCTTTCTGCATGAGTACACAGCCCATACCAGTGTGTGATGCATCACAATATACCACGAATTCTTCTATTCCATCGGGCAATGTTAATACTGGTGCATTGCTCAACTTTTTCTTCAGAATCTCAAAGGATTCCTGCTGCTTAGGGCCCCAATCAAACTTAATCTTCTTACGTGTCAACGAAGTTAAGGGCGCAGCAATCCTTGAGAAGATTTCGATAAATCGCCTATAGTATCCTGCTAGGCCTAGAAAGCTGCGAATCTCAGTGGGCGTCTTTGGCTCTTGCCAATTTATAACTGCTTCTACCTTAGCGGGATCCACTTGGATACCACGCTCACTTACCACATGTCCAAGGAATTGGACTTCTCGAAGCCAAAATTCGCACTTCGAAAATTTGGCGTAGAGTTTCTCATGATGTAGAAGTTTAAGAATACAGCGAAGATGTTTCTCATGGTCAGCTTAGCTTTTCGAGTAGATGAGGATGTCGTCAATGAAGACGATAATAAATTTATCTAAGTATGGCTTGCAGACGCGATTCATGAGGTCCATGAATGCGGCAGGAGCATTAGTAAGCCCAAAAGGCATCACTAGGAACTCGTAATGACCATAACGAGTCCTAAATGCAGTCTTGTCCACATCTTCATCTTTAACCTTCAACTGATGATAGCCTGACCTCAAATCAATCTTAGAAAAGTAACTTGCCCCTTGAAGTTGATCGAACAAATCGTCGATCCTGGGCAAAGGATACCTATTCTTGATAGTGACCTTATTAAGCTCACGGTAATCGATGCACAGACGCATCGATCCATCCTTCTTCTTGACAAACAAGATCGGCGCTCCCCAAGGAGACGAGCTAGGTCTAATGAAACCTTTGGCTAGCAGATCATCTAACTGCGTCCTTAACTCCTTCATCTCTGTTGGTGCCTGATGTGTGCGAATCGTGTTGTTAATTTGATAGTAATTATAATTTCCAAAATATGTTTTAAGCGTTGGAAAGCGTGATATAATTACATCATTGATTGAATTGCTTACAAGTTTTAAAAATGGAATCGCTAACTAAACCACACATAATCGGCAAGTGCACCGGTCGCGGTGTAGTTTTGTTGGCAAGACCGGATATCAATCCGTGGACACTATGGCGAGAAATGTTGAAACTAACCTTAATCGAATATTTAGCTAAATTGATTTGAATTTTGATTTTGTGATTTTTAGTTTTATAAAAATATTAATTTAAAATGAATTTGTATTAAATTAAAACAAATATTAACAATATAAAACTTACTGAAAATAAGATAAGAAGCGTCGAATTAAAGAGAATGAAAATAAACACAATTATACAAGAAACAAGTAACAGTTATACAAAATAATTAATGGACTACCTGGGTTTTAGAATCCCTAAAATCATGCAATGCTAATTTGATAATAATAACAATTAAATATCTTTTTCAATTGATTAATCCCCCGTTAGAGATGCAACTTAAACAAAAGATTAAGACAAAATGTAAAGTGCTAGAACGAACCGGCTAGAGCTATCGATACCAAATCCTACGTGAATCCAACCGTTGGGACCTCAGAGACTAAGTTGTGAGACGATCTTTTAAACCCGCAAAGCAGAAGTATTATTGAAACATTGAAATCCTAGGAAACCTTAGACGCGGAAAAGTAAATGAATCCGAGTTATCGGTCACCCAATTTACCCAACAACGGCTAGCTAATAACCTAGCATACCTGGAACTTGTTTCTAATTACCAAGTAAGTTTGCATCTTTAATTGGTTTGATTTTAACTCTTGATTAACTTGTTGATCGAAGGTTAATGTTTTTATCGAAAAGACAAGGCCCAAACTGATATCAAAAGATTAACAATTCGGATTGAAATAGTAATATGGTTTTAAGTTACTAATTTCAATAATCAAGTTGTAAACAATTAAAGGACATAATAAAAACAAGTTCAACAATACATCATGTAAATCACATCAAATAACTGAAATTACTTCAAATAAGCATTACAATCTTTTATTTCATCATAACCCAGGTAGTTTATAGGTTTAGCTACACATATTACACAATAACACACTTACAACAAACATTACAACTACTGAAAACATAATAACAATACTTACTAGAATGAAAATGACGAGTAATAACCGAACCGGGTCGATCAGGATAAGAACCGACAGCCTCTAGACTTCTCGAGAACTCCGCGGGACTTCACCGGCACTTCCGGGTGTTAAAACTCAACTTATTACTGAACTAGAACAGAGATTTTCGGGTGTAGAATGGTACATTTTCGAACAAGAATGCAAGGGTATTTATACTTGAAATTATTGGTCCTGTTCATCCCCTGCGCATCGTAGCAAAGGATGCTCTACGATGCGCAGGGCCGCCTTATACGAAAATCGCAACCGGCCGCAATTGCGACGCCGGGGTTGGTGACCGACAACGCCTACGCATCGTAGCACTTATATGGCTACGATGCGCAGGGCACACGTCTGTGGAAATTCTGTGCTTTGGCTACGCATCGTAGCACTGATGTTGCTACGATGCGTAAGCCCACCATCTGTTGACTTTCTTCACCATTCATACGCATCGTAGCAGTTCCTTGGCTACGATGCGTAGGGACTTCTTTAGGGTAAATTTTTGCTTTTATTTGACACGTTTCCCTATGTATTGATTCCTTTTCCGATCTTTTACTGTTTTCTCGTATTATCTACAGATATTTCACCAAATCCTGCAGATTCATAATTTAATCAATTCAGTACCAGATACAACGGATAAACGCGTACAATTTCTCTGAAATGGGGTTTATTTGATAAAGAAGATGTGTATAATTCTTAACACATCAGTGCCAACCTATAAGGCGCTCTTGCTACTGGTGCTGCACCAGGGATGATGTCAATTCGGAATTCCACTTGCCTATCTGGTGGTAAACCAGGTAGTTCTTCAGGAAAAACTTCAGGATATTCTGAAATGACGAGGATGTCTTCAATCTTAGGTTTCAGCTCATCAATAGTAACCTGTGCCATATAAATGACACAACCCTTCTTCAAGCATCTAGATGCCTTGAGCATAGACACTTGCTCAGGCAATCCATGCTGGGTATCCCCCTGAATGGTAAGTGACTCACCAGACGGAGTTTTAACTACCACTTGCTTTTTGTTGCACACAATCTGGGCTTGGTTATGCGATAACCAATCCATACCTATAACTATATCAAAACTGGCTAGCTTAAAGGGAAGTAAGGACAAAGGAAAAGAGTGGTTCCTAATGGATATAACACATCCATCTAAAATAGTTGAGGCGGTTTCTATGGTTCCATCTGCTAATTCCACCTCATACTTCACACTTAAGGCTTTTAAAGGCAATTTCAACAACTCACAAAATTTGTTATCCACAAAAGACTTATCCGCTCCAGAATCAAACAATACTCTGGCATAAACATCATTTACGAGAAAAGTACCTGTGATTACTTTGTCGTCCTGAACAGCTTCCTTTGCATCCATCTTGAAGACCCTAGCATTGGTCTTCTTGACATCTTCCGGCTTCTTGGCGTATTTAGGGCAGTTGGTTTTAATGTGCCCTTTCTCATTGCAGTTGTAGCATCTGGCATCTTTAATTTTCTTGCAATCAATAGTCTTGTGCTCTTTATACTTGCATAACCCACACGCAGGTGATCCTGACTTAGACTTGGACTCAAGTCGGCACTTTCCAAAGTGGCGTTTTTGGCAAGTCTTGCACTTTGGCTTTTCCTCAGCTTGCTGGCTACCCTTGTTGGATCCAGACTTCTTCCTGGAGTCAGTATTACCCTTATGCTTCTTCTCAGATCTTCGTGAGGTATCGTCCTCACGCTTCCTCTTACCTTCTTCTGAATTTCTGAGCGATCTTAATCTGACCGCGTCTAAGGTAAGGGATAGGGATAGATCAGCTGCTGATCTGAAGGTAGTAGGCCGGGAGGCTTTTACACTTGCTTTAATCTCTGGGGCTAAACCCCCAATGAAACGAGTTATTCTTCTAGGTTCCGGGGTTACAAGATAAGGAACCAACCTTGACAGGGTGTTAAAACTCGTAAGATAAGCTTGGCAATCCAGATTCTTCATTACTAATGACAGAAAATCTGACTCTATCTTCTCAACCTCATGCTGAGGACAGTAGTTCTCCTTGATGAGGGTAACAAATTGTTCCCATGTCATATTGTATGGTGGAACCTTCCCAGTAGCTTGAATCAAAGATTTCCACCAGGCTAAAGCCTCACCTTTGAACGATTGCGATACAAATTTCACTACATCCCTATCAGCGCACCCGCTGATATCCACCACAGTATCTATTTCATCCAACCATATCATGCAGTCAACCGCTCCTTTCTCCCCAGTAAAGTCTCTGGGTTTACATGAGACGAAGTATTTATACGTACAGGACTTACTACGCGGATCATGCTTAAGCTCGATCCTCCTTGACGGGACACTGTTGGTTCGAGGAGTGATGATCGTCATCATCCTTCTTTGGCTTATCCAGCTTAGATGGTGGCTTACTATGAGCCTCAGAATGTGTTTTTGGCTTAGAGTGAGGTGCTGACTGGGTCCTGCTTCGAGTACTACCCGATTCACTATATTGCCTCTCTATGGCTTTAGTGACTGCATTGGCTATTAGTGTTTGGAGTTCTGCACCAGTGATATTGATTCTGGTGGCGTCATGATTCTCCATTGGCCGACTGTTAACCTCGTCAGACTCGGCCATGTAGTTGAACTGCTACATAAGATGATGACAATGATTCATTTAAGGATTTATAATAGGTCCGTTATCTTGATAATTTATTAACTATGGTAATAAAAGAGCCATACTAGTTAATTTGTTAAGTAATTTCATTCGGGACTTTTCACTAGAAACCCTTGATTTTAGAATGAAATATAATATTGGCATAACAGGCCTAGTCACGTGGATAATTCTAAATTATAGATTTAGATATTATTATAGGATCTATTTATTAGGGTTTGAATTAAAATTCATTACCATTCTTGGTAGGGAGTCTATAAACTACGACTGCCTTTTGTCTTATATGACATTAGTTATAGCCCGTAGGCATTACATCACTATCAGATGTTTAAATAATAATATGGAATTGGGATAATTTAACACAAAGGTGACATGTGTGATTTTGCAGATCACATTAGTCGAGAATGTTAACATGTTTGCAGCTATTAACAGAGATTTGAATCTTTTTAAATAGGTTTTACCATATTGGCCAGGTCTTATTATGACATACAAGCTAGGTTTTACCTTTTAAGATTCTTATTATTTAAATTGGTAAATTTATAAAATGAATGTTATTTTTCATTTATCCACATATTATATTTATGCATATAATTTAAAAATGAAAATTTTGAACTAACCATTCCATTAAAATTAAACTAGTACAAGTTTGCCCTAAACGGGACTTTTACATAAATAACACGCCCACGCAGGGGCCAAACTAACAAACATACCCACGCAGGGGTCAAATAGAAAGACATACCCACGCAGGGGCAGAACATAAAAAAAATATGCCCACGCAGGGGCAGAGTACAGAAACAAATGTCCTCGTAGGGACATGATTACAACACCAAAAATAAACAAACAAACAAACAAGGATTTAGCGACCCTTCTTGCTTTTTCCCTTGATCAAATTCACCATTTTCTTGAACATCCCTTGGTTATGCCTACGGTCTTCCTGCACCTCCTGCCGCACCTCATTTATCCCTTGAAGGATTTCTTGAAATTGTGGCGGTGACATCACCGGCGGCTGTGGGGGTTGCTGATAAGGTGGAGGTTGAGTAGGTGGCGGTTGCTGATACCCATATGGTGGGTATCCATAGGTCGGGTATCCCGTAGTCCAGGGACCTCCAGAGGGACCTTCCGGATGGAGAGCGTTGTAGTTCGCAGCTACCAAGTAAGGATCGGCCTCGGCATAGTTGTAATTGGTGTGGATCGGCTGCTCGAAGGGATTATACGCCGCTGCACCAGTGTAAGTAGGAATTGGGTCTCCAAAACCCAGTGGTGGTGGCGGCGCGACTGGTGCAGAATTTACTTCTGAGATGGGGTGTGAAGATTCTCCCATCTCTGGTTCTTCGTGAAGTGGCGAGTATCGGCTGCCACTTGAAAGTGGAGGGGTGTTGATATGCACTCCTCCTCGCATGGATATCCGCGCGTTCGATCTTCTTCGCCTCGGGGGCTCCGGAGGCTGTTGCAGTGGTGGGGGTGGAGTGACTGCTACAAATCAAGAATCCTCGGAAGGATCCCGCTGCTGCTGTTGCTGCTGCTGGTGGTGCAGGGGAGAGTTGTGGTAACTGGGGGTAAACGCCCAGTCACACGGCCGAAACCTCTCCTCATAGCTATCGGGACCATTATAAGGTGATCCCACAAAAGGTGACCCATCTGAAATTTCGATGGGGTGGTTAGGAGTTCCGGATGGTGGCTCGGCAGGATCGGTGTCCTCATCTATATCCATCGCGTTGCCACCGGAAAAATTATCTTCAGGTCCAAGTAGGTTAAAACCCACTGGTGCCCCAAGGTAGTCGGCAGGGTTGAACTGGCCCTGGAAAACAGGTGATAGGTGGTCGAAGGGTGAGTTATGTCCTTGGAGAGGTATGTAGGATTGGTGGGAGTTATGGGGCTCATTTTTAGAATGAGGCCCAAAAGAGTGTGAAATAGAAGGGGAGGTACTCAGCGAATCTGAGCGCCTCGCTGGTTCAATGTAGGTCCTCCAGGGATCTTGAGGACCCGGGTTGTGAGGATCTGACGGCGTTCGCCGGTGCGAAGGCCTGGCTTCATGGTCATTTAGGGCGACGAGTGGCCCTTTTCCTCTTCCTCTTCCTCTTCCTCTCATCCTTGGTGGCATTTTGTTAACCTGTCAAAAACAAACAAGTGATACAACAAGAAAAATATATAAGACAAAGTTAGAAATAAAACAAATTTGGATAATTCCTAAGTTCTTTGTCTAGACTCGAGAATCAAGGAATGTGCAATTGTGAACTGAGATTAAACACAAAAGGCTAGTGTTTAATTCACTCAATGTTAGCTCTGATACCAACCTGTCACACCCCGATATTTCCACGTATCGCCGGTGGGCCCGGTGGGGAGTATCGTGACGTAGTTGATATCATCATAGTCAAACAGCACAATATTTAAATGCACAGCGGAAGCAAAAGATAGATTTATTTCAACCAAATAAGTTGTAATATAAAGTATCACAATGTAGTTGAAACAGATCCACAGGCAGATCAAAATAAAGAGGAAAACTGTTCAACAGACTTTGACACCTAGAGCTTTGCGAAAACTTGATTATTGATGTCTGGAGTATCCAGCCTATTACGTGTAGCACCTGCACCTAACCTTTTTGGAAAATACGTCAGTTTACACTGGTAAATACAACTTAACTGACTCATTTTTTAAAAGAGTTTGAAAATTGATTTGAATGCACTTTGGCAAAAATATATTTTATAACTTGGGACAATTATTAAATAATCATGTATACAGTTTTACTTATTTGTCGTCAGTAAGATATCTTCTATTATGCCCGTAATGGATTTAAACTCAAATTATGCCTTGTAAGGGCATTTTGGTCATTTAAAAGGTTATAAAAGAGTTTAATTAGAATCTGAGTTACAGGTCTGATTTACTCAGTAAATACACTTAATTTAATAAGTTATAACAGTAGGGTATGACCTATATGTGAAATTTATCATTTAAAACCAAACTATGCATTCTAGGGGTATTTTGGTAATTTCACATAGGCTAAAAAGGTCAAAACTGGAAATCTGAGTTTAAAAGCTTTTACTTATTGTTATTATATAAAAATATACTAAAAATATCAGTAGGTATCAACCTTATATGTTTAATATAGTTTTAGTACATACTATGCGTTAAAAACGCCTAAAAAGGCGATTTGGAGCCATTTCCGGGTTTTCAAAGGAAAGCTGATATTTTTATAATTCCAGAAGGCTCAAAATATTTTATTTGTCAAATAAAATCAGTAGAAAAAGGTTTGGGGTCAAAAGGATTTGTAAAACTCATTTTATGGCTTAAAAGGGCAAAACCGGCATTAACCGAATCAAACTTAGAGACCTAGGTTATGCTCAGCCAAAAATTAAATAAAAATCTTTAAAAATCCCAAAATATTATATTACATCAGTGGGTAAAAGTTTGATATCAAAAAGTGGGTTTAAATAGGCTATACGCTAATTACGCCGTTTATTTGACATAAAGCTTTCTAATTACGCTATTGAGCATAACTCTTAATCTAGACCTCAAACTGATGTCAAATTTTAGGTGCAAGTTTATAAATCAGTAACTAAGGTTTCTACTCTTTTACTTTTTCAAAAATCACGTTTTATAGTCAAAAGGGCATAATAGTCAACATTTAAGCATTTAACGGAAACATGCATATGAATCAGATAACTAATGAACCAAGTTGTATAATCTCAGAGAGTTATACTTATATGAAACCTGGTCCAAATAAAGCTCTAAGGAAATTCTAAAACATGCATAAACGGGTCAGAACTGAAAGTCAAAGCAAAAGTCAAATTATGCGACTTTCGGTTCTGATCCGGGTTTACACTGAAAATTGTCGGGTTGAACATGGTTAGACATGTTCTTATATTAATTACCAAGTTATATTAATGATAAAACAGGTTGCATGTCTCCTACATTGCTAATTATGCATTAATTTGAAAATAAGCATTCTGTTGACTTTTTAATAGCAAGTTTGACCCGACAATTGACCTAGTTAGAGTGGGAATCAGAGTGTACCCTTTTAAGGGTTTATTACCCACATAATTACCTACTTATAGGTACTTTCAATTCGAGAATTGACTGAACAGATTTTATTTAATCTCAAAGTCAAACGTTAATTACGACGATTTGACTTTTAGCTAATTAACTAGGCTAAACTGAATTAGGAAGGGTTAAGGATACTTACAATAGTCCTATGCACGATTAGGGAGCCTAAGGAACTTGGTTGCTGATCAGGAGAGCTCCAGAAATGAGAATGCAAGTGAATGAACAAAAGTTGCAACAATGGGTGTTCTTATATACTCAATTTGATCCTTTAAGATGATGCCAAGATAGCCTATGAATGTTTCCAGATCAAGACAAGTGCCCCTATTGCATGTTAAACCATTGGAGCAGCCCCTGGAATGTAAAACAAGAGTGCAAAGTCGGTTTCAGAGGTCTAACTGGCAGCTGTTCGTTTTTTCTATGATGGCAGGTCGTACGCGGGCCGCGAGGACCCTCTCGCGGGGCGTCTAAAACTTCGCAACAGGCCAAACAAGTTTCATCTATTACATTTCAGTAGGTGGTCCTTTGTAACGTGGTTTTGATTGTTTTTCTTGCACTTTAGGCCCTCTAACTTGATTTTTAAGGACCTTAAGACTTTTACAAACTTGGTTAAGTCCTTGGTTAACTTTGTGCTTACCCGAAAAGTCACAAATTTCAACTTTGACGCTTTTAACCCTTCGTACACGGATTTGATCATAACTTTCTCATACGATAACGAAACTTTATGAAATTTTTATCACACATTCTTGTGAGCATATTTTACCGTTACAAAGCTTCGGGTTTGCTAAAAGGTCACTCAGAGGTATACTTTCAACATGTTGACACATTTAACCCCTGTAGTTTGTAATTCCTCACTTTCTTTCATTTTCAGCTTCGTATGATTCATGATTTATTCGTTTAAGATTATAAACACCATGTAGGGTTATTGTAGGGCATATTTATCCATTGTTGACACTTTGGACCCTTATATTCACATAGTTTCTCTGTTTGTCAACTTTAGTCCCTCTAAAGTACATTTTCACATATTCAAAGCTTATGACACGTGTCAATACATTATTGGACGTAAATTTTTGAGGTGTTACAACGGCCCAAACAAAGGCCCCACCATCAAGATCTTACTTGATCTCACAAGATATCATTTGATCTCATTTGGATTTGTTAAGGATCTTGTATTGTACTTTAAGGGACATATTATCCAAAGGTTTAAGTAGTAATATGGATATAAGAAAAATATAAAGGAACAATATCTCATTTCTCACAACACACCATCTTCTTCCTCCTCCCTTACTCACCTCACGGCCACAACACTCCACCACCACCTCTCTATTTTCACTTCAAATCCTACCATTCTAAGGTGATACAAGGGTGTAAATGTAACACCCTAGTTACTAATTAACGATTTTATGTGTAAAAACCAACAGTTAGATGTGTAGCTAAGACTACACATACTATAAAAATGCGGATTTATTAAAATTTTTACAAATCATATGTTATTCTACATAACGTGGTTGAATTCGTTGTTTAAAATTTACAACGTGGCAAAGTGCGGAAGCATGTATCTATATCGTGTTCGGTTCTTCGTTGAGCTTGATCGTCTTCCGGCATCCAAAGTGTACCTACATTTCATAAATATGAAATGCTTTAGTCATACGGGGTTTAAAACGTGTCTAAACGAATCCGGGAATTGAAACTAATTAAAATATATTTTATTACTGGGTCCACCGTAAATTACGGTGGGTACCGTAATTTACGGTAGCCCCTGAAAGTATATTCTTCCACCGTAACTCAGTAAAAACCCACCGTAACTATATCAGCTCCACCGTAACTTACGGTGGCACCGTAAGTTACGGTGGTCCCTGCATTCCATCATTCTATTTTGCCGTTTAATGACACGAAAACTTTCGTATCTTTCAAACCGCTTGTCCGTTTGACCTACCGTTTCTTCCTACGTGATTGTAATTTGATTCTCCACCTTATGGAGTTAAAATCCAACCTCCGGTTTTAAAAAAATTTAAACTTTTAAGTCTTCGGCTTATTTCCCTTTTTACCAACTTTTGACCCGTTCTATTTTTATCAAACAAACAAGTTTGTTTGACCTTTATTTCCCATAAACCTATCAAGTTCAAAAATGTTTAACATAATAGGTTTCAAATTACAGGTTTATATACCTTCTTAAACCCATTTTCACTCGTATGCTCATTTTGACCCGTTAAGGGTATTTATGCATATTTTAAACACCAATCTCTTTCATTCGTTTCTAAATACATATGCCAACATTTCTTATCAAATGACCTCCCACGACAACTATATTTGTGGTGGATTCAATGTGGTGATTTATATATTCCAAATTACACACTTCAAATCATTATTTTACGGCAAAGACTCTTTATAGAGACTTTTGACCAATAATTTACGTCTTTTGCTTTTCATACTTATTCAAAGTATTTATTTCATCCTATCGCTTATTTCCAAATAACCTTTATGGTTCGTTTGCTCAATTTCACTTACAAGGGCGTTTTAGTCAATTTTAGTCCTTCATTTACGACGAATGACTATTAGTACTTGTTTGATCCCAAATTACGACCTTTTAACTATCTTCTTGTTTAGAAATCAATATGTTTCTAAAACACCTTAATCATAACTCAATTTATTCGCCTTACCTAAAAGATAACCGAATATCTTATTTTAACCTTGTCTAACTGTTATAGAACTCCAATTTCTACATGATGAGTTGTAACATTATACATACCTGACTCGGGTCAATATATTGACCCGTTTTAATACCTTGCCTTAGTGGCTGCTAAGTGATAGCGCTGTAAACATCCATATGCTATTTATTCCCTAAAATCATACAACTCGACAACCCATTAGTCGATATTGTCAAAAGGGTGATTATTTCACCTTTTGACCCGTTTGGTCTCTATGACCAATTACTAGCGAGGTGACATTTATTACAATTTTACCCTTATTGGTTATCATGATTTACCTTATATGGTAACCTTTAAAATTAGATATTTCATTCGTCACAACATGATCGAATTACCGATTTAACTCATTTTTAACCATCAATACGGTTTCTTATTCTATTTGGTTATCTTGTTCCGTACGACTACACGCCGGAACACCATATCTAAATTAAGCATTTATCTTATTCGTAATTAATACGACAAAGAACATTCTAAGATTTATGACTAGTGTAAGCTATACTTACCACGCTTTTCTTTTGTACTCGATCCGTTTGACCCGCTTCCTCCACAAGCCTCCACCTAGCTCGTTAAGCGTCAAACTATAATCATAATTCGTAAGATGGTTAGTTTAGTCATTATAAATCATGACTATTCCCACCTTACGTTTTTCGTATAAAAATTAGTATTCATCATATTGTAGGTCGGTTTGACTTTTTAAAAGTCAAATCGCCAATTATCACATATGATTGCACTATCAAGTTCACAAGACTCAATTAGGCACATTATCAACACTTAGTGAGCATCATCTTTTGAGACGCCAAATTAACTAACATGTCATCCAATTCCTACCTCAAGTAATAATAGATTAACATGTAAATTTCAGTTATTATAAGCATATACACGCTTTGACCATCAAAATCATGGTTTTAACTCTTATGTCAAGACCCACTTCTAGTCACTTATGAACTCTTAACAAAATCTTTAATTTGTTCAAGTAGTTCATTCATATGAATTAGTATGATGTTTATAAACACCAATAGAACATTAATTTCATTAAATTATCCAAAAACCCATTTCAAGTCATGTATGTTCAACACCCAACTTGCAAATTGTTCAAGTATCTTGTTTCTACTAGCAACTATAATGATTTTAAACATGTGTACATCATCATCTTTACTACATAATCAAAACCCACTTGACACATGAGTGTATGATCATGAATTCACAACCATGAACATCAATTCAACAAATACATGGCTAGGGTTTACTACTAGACATAGTTTCATCCCTAATTTCATCCAAACAACAAACATGCAAGCCCAGATTCGAATTCTCTAGGTTTGCTCAGAATTTCAACTAGAGATTTCTCAAGAAATTTACATACCTCGTGACTCCTTTTTCAATGGAGATCACTAATTCATACTTGGATTTTGATTTGGACTTGATTTGCCCCTTCAATTTGTTGAGATTGTTTGAGCTAGGGTTTGGAGCTTCTTGCTCCTTCTCCTGGACTACTTCACGCACGCACACACACCTCAAGTGTGTGTGTTGTGTTATATTTTAAGTTTATAATTCCATTTTCAAGTTACCCGGCTTTGGTCCCTCGTGTTTGGTTAGTTATTAATTAGGTCATAACCTAATTATTTTCAATAATATTCCCACTTATTAACCAGGTTTAATATTCCTAGTTAACTTAGCGGGTTCGGGAATATTTATGACTAAGTTTATTTTAGGTCCCGTTAACCCGGGCCTTTTATCCATTTTATTTCTTTAAAAGCTTTTATTGACTTTTTGTTTAATATTAGGATTAATTATTTAAATCCTAATATTTACCGGGTAAATTTTACCACTAACGGTACTTTACCCGTCTTTTAGTATTAACGGAGTTTGATTACCCAAACCCGTTTTCGGGGTGTTACAGTAAAGAGCTAAGTTAGGAAGCTCGGAGCTTTCGGAAGTTGAAGGACCTTCACCGTTTGCTTTTATCCACTTCATTTATCCTCTTGATCATCCCTAGCCTTGTGCTAGTAGTAAGATCTTATACTTTTCATTTTACATCTATATTAAGTGGTTAAAAGATTATACATGATGAATACTTGAAGAACACTAAAGAACATAATCATGAAACATGAACATAAGCTTAATAAATGAAGTAATCTTGATGAACTATGTTATTTAAGTATTGTTTTGCTTCTTAATGGTTGATACTTGTGTTTATGATGTTAGATATCATGTGGAACTTACTAGATTGTGATTAAACACATGATCTAGCAAGTAGAGGTGATGATCTTGTGAAAAACCAAGATGATCATACTTTATGAATACATGAACTTGAAATAATAAAATTGTTTTTATATGAGATGATGATTTAAACACAATATAAGTCTTGTAAGTGGATGATTCCAAAATAGTTTTCTCAAGAAACTAAGTTAAATAACAAGTTTTACCTAGACTTGGTTCTTACATAAACAAATACTATTTTTAATGGTTAAACAAATGTAGAAACACTTGTGTAACAAGAAGATTACATAAAGAAGCATTTTTGGGAAATATGTTTGGAAGTTGTAAACACCCAACTTCTTTAAAGATGAAGCTTTTAAAGAAGTGAATACATTTCAAAGGGTAACTAAACCTAATAAGCACACTACCAAGTTACTACAAGTTTTTATGAAAGTTCAAGTTCATGTTGTTATGTAAAAAGCATTGTTTTGGCACTTGGTAAGTGTTGATTGAATTGTTGATTGCTTGTGACGATTTTAAAAAGAAAATGATATGCTTTGAAAGCATGGACACCTCCATTATTAGGGGAAACTATGACAAAATTTTCTAAAAATATAAACACTTAGAAAATATTTTCAAACAAATATTTACAAGGGTATTTTGACTGTGCGTTTTCGATATAAACCTTGCCATAATTTTTGTTACAAAATACAAATATTGGAGGTTGGTTTTTGTAAATAAAAATAACTAAATATGTATTTGAAAGATATATATATTTAGAAGACACATGTGTGTGATTACTTGTATACTTTGTGTGATAGTTATATTATTTTAGGATTTGAAATAATATAACTTAACAAATACCAAGAAATTACAATCCAAAATATTACCAAAAATCTCATGGAATAAATATACAAGTTACACACATAATATTGTGAAACCGAACAAGAAATGTAACTTACCAAATATTCCGGAAAATATGTTTATAAGTATATTTTTGGTAAATAATATTTTGGACACCGAAAGAATGAAAATGAGATTTTCACAATTATCACAAAGTTATATCATATTTTGACAAGAAGGAAATATATAATTTTTGGCGATTAAAAATATATATGTTTTCTTGGAATTATTAAGAAATATAATATTTTTGGGAAAAATATATATTTTCTTGGATAAACTTGAAATACATTATTTTTGGGATAAAATAAGTTTAAATACTTTCTAAGTGAGACATGAAAGTATATTGTTTTGGAATTACAAATATTTTTGCCGAAGGAAAAATTATGAAGGAAAAATTATGAATAATTTTTCTAAGTGATATTCCTTAAATTATAAATATTGGAAATATATATTGGCAGTGTTTTTATTTGGAATAATACACCAGAATACGACACCGATACATGGCAAAATACAAGAATACGAATACACATGTATGAGATACCCCCATCCTTGGGAAGGAAATACGAATAACAATACTTGAGAAGTATTAATACAAAAATATTGTTTAACAACTATTCCAAAATTTAATAAATATAATTTAAGTTAAAAAATTAATTATTTTAACAAATAATTATATACTGGGAATAATAACGAGGACACTTTAAAACGTAATTCAAAGGCACTAATCAATACTAAGACAAGGCACGACCCGCTCGTCTAACGGACCGTAGTACGCATGTAGGTAGTCGTGCGTTCTAGAGGAAGCTTTGAGTTACATCGGATACAAGGAACGCAAAACTGTGAGTTCAACTTTTGTTGATGTTTTCAAACTACATGTATTTCAGGGAATTAGTAAATGGATCTGGCAGGCGTTGGAAGTTTTATGCTGCGATAGGAAGAATGATGTCATCCATGGTCTTTGGGTTTGGTCAGTGTGTCTTATTCCTGGACGAGACACGTCTTTCAAACCTTAGTTACATCTAATATCTTTTGACGAGTCCTTAGTGAACTCATAAACAATTTGTATGGTTTGTAAAACTTGAATTTGAAGCCTACCTTTTAAACAATGTTGTTATGTTTTAAACTCATTTAATGGATGATAAATCTATGGTTTTATCATATAGTTGTTTTTATGATTGAATGAAATGGTATTAAGAAAGTCACACCATAATCACGCTTCCGCAAAAGTCAGGGTATGACAGTTTGGTATCAGAGCTTCGATTGTAGCGAACTAGGATTCCTTCTCGAGTCTAGACTACAATCATTAGGGCTCTCACGAAAATATTTTTACAACATGTTTTCATTGCATACGCGAAACTCCCAGATCCAGGAAAACAAACTTTTTTTTACAAACAAAAAGACACAGAACACATTTCAAGGTTTCTGTTTATGGTTTAGTCTGAGAGACTGGGAAGTGTAGTCTGAGAGACTAGGGAGTTCAGTCTGAGAGACTGGGTAGTTTGTCTGAGAGACTAGGTAGTTCAGTCTGAGAGACTGGGTGTTTAGTCTGGGAGGCTAGGTAGTTTAGTCTGGGAGACTGGTTGGTTTAGTCTGGGAGACTAGGTGGTTTAGTCTGGGAGACTAGGAAGGATAGAAAGTTTCATGAAGAATAATGTGAATGCATGATTACATGATGAGTTGACCTTGTTTGCAATATACTAAGTAATTACTATGAATATACATGCTCTGATTATTATGTACCGGCGCATATGACACCTTCCTCAAAAAGCGAGTTATCAGACGTTGACGACCCTATGGCCACCGCCACAAATGATGAGATTGCACCTGCGCCGGAGATGTTTACGTCAGACACTGAGAATGACCCTGACATGCTGACCAAGGACGAGGACGACTTCCAACTGTTCGCGCTACCAGACTTTGGTGATGATTTACCTTTGCTGATGGCTTCCGTAACGAGGATCCTTCCGTCATTCTTGTTTCGGTCCATAACCACCTTATCATTGGTTACCCCGATGGCGAGCACATCGTGGCTCCGATCCTCGATGTCGTACCTCTTGTGGTCATACTTTCCGAGGCTTGGCCATTCAATGATCTGTATGATGATGACGTTGATTTATTTATCGATGGTCCTCCTGATGACGCCCATGATGATGGAAAGTTAGACGAGAACGTTGTTGCTAATTTCACTTCATGAGATCCCTGTTATCAAGCTATCCTCTTATTCCAGTATATACTCGATTTCAGACTCCTATGAGTCTGTGACACCTGCAGCCTTACCGACGGCCGGATTGCAGCCTTCTACTACTGACTCAGACGACGACATCGTTATGACTGCTGCACTACCACCTGCTCGAGATCCTACACCTTTATACGACCCGGAGCCTGCTCCTGAGACAGCTCCAGTTCCTTTTAGGTCAGCCTGATGATGCGCCTATTGATCTTGAGCAGATTCTTGATCCCGACCATGTTTCTTTTGGTTTACCAGACATTGCACCCCTTATACCTGACCCGGTACCTGCACCTGATGATCTTCTCTTTTGTTGAGACATTTGTTCCTACACCCGCTGATGTTGCTCCTCTTCCCCTATGGAGACCGACGTCCATTGCACCGACATGCCTAACAGGACATACCCGCACCCCGGAAAGGTACTCCAGGTCAGCACCCGCATGCCGATCCTTTTGCTATAACAGCTTTTCCCCGACCTCACAGGCTACACCGTTTACCTCACCGCTGGACAAGCCATTCTGATGGTTCCTACCATGCACTATGCTGATTTCAGACCCCTACCATCCCTCACATTATGGAGACTACACACGAGATGAGTTGCTCCCATCACATCAACTACAGTTTGAGGTTTTGAGTCGCAAAATTTTGAAGCTTGAGCTGACACCATATCCTCCACCCCAACTCTGCCAATAAACTTTGATCCTCCACATTCATCGAAGATTCCTTTTGCACGCTCGCCTGCTGCTATTACACCTTTTTCCAGGTTTTGATGCTCGTTTCCTTACTATCAAGCAGCAGATCAGTTAATTACTTCGACGTATATACAAGCTCGAGGAGGAGCTCGCTCATGCTAGCAGTTTGCTTTTCTTTCCTCCCCCGCCTCAGTCACCAGTATAGTTGGTTTCTGGTTTTATGCGGATTGCATTACTTTTGAGTAAGGACACTACTAAAGAGCCGAGACTGTGGAGACTTTTGAAGACCACTTTTGACTACGAGATTTTGATACACTGATATACTTGTTGGACAAGGGTAGGGTGACCCTATGTCCCTTTTGATGTGATAACACTTTGTAGACAATGTGATTATGGTCGGAAAATTATGGAAGCCCAAACGTCATATTCCCCATTAAAACATGTAACAATACCTTGTGGTCAATGACTAATGGAAGCTCGGTCGCTATGTCCTCTCTAAGCACATTGTTGATCCGCGTGTCTGTGCTATCGGTGTGATGCTACGTGTTTGCTTGTTATGCTCTTATTAAATATATTCACACCTACAAATTTGTGCTATAATTATGATGTTATATGATTGCTTGTTATAACGACTGCGTATATACACATGTAAATACACCTCCTAGGTCTTATTCGTGATTATGTGTTTGTGTCCTTAATAAGACCTGACCTAACCGATCTTCTTCTTAGAAGATGTCGCTTCAAAGAAACACCGATACCAACAACCCCCTACCAACGACAGAGGCGGAATTACAAGAACGCATCTCACAAGCCATCGCACAGCACGAGACCCTTCGCTCCAAACGCAGCGGAGGTACCTTAGGAAATAACCCACATAACGGCTGCACCTACAAGCAGTTCCTGAGCTACAAACCTCGAGACTTCGACGGCACTGGGGGTGCCATAACTTTTGTGCGTTGGGTTGAGAAGACGGATTATGTTTTGCGATTAAGTAAATGCGCCCCCGAACATCAGGCCACGTACATAGCTGGACTACTTCTAGATGGGGCTCTGTCATGGTGGAACCTTCAGGTTCAGACATTGGGTGAGACTGCTGCGTATGCCTTGACGTGGGACGAACTGAAAGAACGGATGCGTAAAAGATATTGCTCGAGGGCAGAAGTCCAGAAGTTGGAGACTGAACTGTGGAACTTGAAAATGGAAGGTTCAAAGATATCTGAGTATGTACAAAGATTTCACGATTTATCACAAGTTGCTTCGTATCTTGTGGAACCAGAGTTTAAGAAAATCGAACGCTTCATCGGGGGATTGGCACCTCAGATTCTAAGCCTGGTGACAACATCTAAACCTCCAACGATCATCGAAGCTATCGACTTAAGTGTGGCGCTCACTGAAGAAGCGATTAGACTAGGAAAATTTTCCACTTCAGAAGAGAAAAAGGAGACTCCTGTAGAGCCACCTGGAGATAACAAGAGGAAGCTCACAAATTTCAAGAAGGGTACTTGGGCGAATAGTAAGAGCAGGGCCAAAAAGGGAAAAGAATACATGGGTATCCTACCTAAGTGCGACAATTGTCTACGTTATCATATCGGGCGATGCAGATATGGAAAATATGAAAACTGTGGCAAAGTGGGGCATGTCAAGGAAACTTGTAGGCAAGATACTGAACGTGAAAATAAAGGCCAATATGGTAGCAAAAATCACGAAGGAAACAACGACAACGACAGTTATCAAGGCAGGACGAGTGACAAACAAAAACGTGCTCAAAGTTGTTTTAACTGTGGAAACAAAAAGCATTTCAGAAATTATATAATTTTTGGACACCTAAAGAATGAAAATGGGATTTTCACAATTATCACAAAGTTATATCATATTTTGACAAGAATGAAATATATAATTTTTGGCGATTAAAAATATATATGTTTTCTTGGAATTATTAAGAAATATAATATTTTTGGGAAAAATATATATTTTCTTGGATAAACTTGAAATACATTATTTTTGGGATAAAATAAGTTTAAATACTTTCTAAGTGAGACATGAAAGTATATTGTTTTGGAATTACAAATATTTTTGCCGAAGGAAAAATTATGAATAATTTTTCTAAGTGATATTCCTTAAATTATATATATTGGCAGTGTTTTTATTTGGAATAATACACCAGAATACGACACCGATACATGGCAAAATACAAGAATACGAATATACATGTATGAGATACCCCCATCCTTGGGAAGGAAATACGAATAACAATACTTGAGAAGTATTAATACAAAAATATTGTTTAACAACTATTCCAAAATTTAATAAATATAATTTAAATTAAAATATTAATTAGTTTAACAAATAATCATATACTAGGAATAATAACGAGGACACTTTAAAACGTAATTCAAAGGC